>BMAU01021233.1:3207500-3500000 GCA_019973935.1 Trichonephila clavipes
ACTTAAAAGTAATTTTGCTTAAAATAAATATTACTTAAAAGTAACAAATACAAAATTTAATACTTATCTTGTTAATTTGTACGGTTTATAATTAAGATCGTGTTGTAGCCTTAGCTCCAAAGTGTAATATTATTGTATAAGGGGGGTGCGATAAAAATTATGGCTGAAAACTCGGAAGCCAATAGTGAAAGTTTGAGAAGCACTGATTTAACCCGTTCAGTTCCATGATCACATATACGTGGCCATTTCGAGGAACATGACATCATATGTGAAATATCGGTTTGCCCATTTTGACGCCCGTGATCTTACTGGTGGGATCTTAATTTGGAACTACATAAATGAATTTAGAATGATTATAAACTATAAATTTCGGCGCATTTTGTTACATTAATGATTTTATATGTGTTTTTAAATAAAGTTGGGTTTAATAGCAAAAATCACCTGATTCTGAACGGTTTAAGGCAGTGCTTCTCAAGCTTTCAATATTTGCGACCCAACTTTCAGCCATAATTTTCATCGCTCTCCCTTCATACAAGAACTCTGTATTGAATGCAATCATAATGTACTTCAATGCTGCAGCTACAATACAACTTATAAACTGCACAAATTACCAAGATATCGTGAAGTCCGGCGTATAACGCGCACTTTTAACACAAGAAAACAGATTGAAACTCTCGAGTGCACTTTATATGATGGCTATAAAAAAGGGAGCTTTAAAAGTAGAAAAAGAAGGAACATAAAAAGAAATTAGACTTCTACATATATCAGAATACTTTTTTATTGAAAAGAAATGAATTCCTTGTAAATTTAAAGCTTTTTAGTTCTGCAAGAATTCTATTTTGTCAAAACCCTGGAGTAATACCTAAATTTCAAAACACAAGAGCGTTGTACATATACATTTCAGATTCCTCAGTAAAAACAGAGATGCGCATATATATATATATATATATATATATATATATATATATATATATGTAGCAAATCTACCTAAATATTACAAATTGCAGCTTTTTAGTATATCTGCGCGTTATGCGCCGGATTTTACGGCTTTACATTTTATATATGACTAGCCCATGAAAATCATTAGTAATTACTAAACTTGTTTTTAATTTAGTATTGATAAATTAATTATCGAATACTTTTCGCCGTATTGATACATATATATGTATCTTACATCAATGTAAATATGTATTTTTTTTTTTTTTGTTTTGTCAGAATTTATTTTGTTTTGCTTCCTTTCATCACATTGATAATTATTTTAAATCTTTTTTATTTTCTACTTTTCGATATGTTCGCGTTCCCCACGTAGGATTATTACGCTCTTCTAGGGGTTGCGTTCCACAGTTTGAGAAATGTTGGGTTAAGGAAAAAGTTATCCAGACATAAATCAAAAATCAAACATTCAACAAAACAATAACAAACAATACCCCATTCTACATGCACGATAGCTCATCTTTCATAGAACTGTGTAGTGTTTCAAATATTCCATGCCATCCCGTACAAAGCACAGAAGTTGATTTGGCGTTCGTCCAGTTAATCGATTGAACCTTTTTTTTATTTTCTCAGTCGATTCAAAAACAACTTTCATTTTTTCTTTCTATTCGTTGCGTGCTAAGATTGAATTAAACTTATTTCAACCATAAACTGGAGATTGAATTCTATAGAACATTTATCAGTGCTTCTATTGGAGTAGGGTCATTGGCGTCTAGTGGGCTTGCCTTGTGTATTGTGTAGTAAAAAAATGGGAATTGTTAATTTCACTTGCAGAAATGGGTTTTGAAATGTTTCGGAAAGTAGATTTCCCAACTGTATAGCTGAAGTTTTAATATGAAGTATTTTTCAATACATTTCAGACCACACCCTAATTTTTATCTCTCGTGAAGTTTTGATGATGAGTGGAATGATTGATAGTAGCAAATTTCATTCCGTTTGCTTCTCTCCTCATATTGAAAATTATCATCTCTAAAAAAAGTTTCTTAATATAGATTGAGTAAATCCTTTTTTAATTAAATATATGTAAAAGTTAAAAAAGTTTCAGCTTGAGTTACTGAATGAAATAAAAAAGGGATCATTAAAAAATCAGTAAACACTATTAATGAAGAATCTTACAAATTTACTATTTGTGCTTATGCAAAGAGAAGTATTTAAAAGGGATCAAAGTGAGAGGTATTATTTGAAAGTTAAAGATATAATTAAAGTCAATAAAGTGATTACACTTACAAGTTATAGGAACAATGGAACCAAAGATAGCAACACGACGAATACTTTCCAGTATTCTAAATTCTGACTTATGTATTAGTTGCTAATATTTTAAAATAGAGGGTGGAGACTTTAAAGTATTGTAGAAATTTCCAACTGTTAAAACTTTAAGCAGATAACGTATGCACAGTTTCTTTGTTATATTGTTCATTTATTAGTAATAAAGATCCTGCTGCCCAAATACAATTATGTTCGTTTTGGCGGTAATCACCAAACCATAGCACCTATAACAGCGTTTCTCAAAATGCGAGGCGTGGAATACATATGAAGTGCAAGTGGAAGAACAGAAAAATAGAATACAAACAAAGAATATAGACATTTATTACAAATTATGATCCCAGCATATAACAGAAGGGGTCCATTTGAGACGGGAATCCATTGCAGGTGAAAGTCCGACTTCTTTTCCCGAAGAAAATAAATACATCAATGCCTTACTCGGGATTCGAATCCGAACCCACTCTGTTACCAACTGAGGGTCATATCCACCATACTGGCTGGGTGGCATTTACATTGATATAATGTACTTATAAATGCATTTGTACGGCATAATGAATTTCATCATTAATTTATCATTACTAAATTAAGTACAAAATTAATAATTACTAGTAACTGGGCTTGTCATATACAAAATTATACACAAAATTTAATACTTATCCTGATAATATGTACGGTTTATATATAATTAAAGTCATATTTTTGCTTTAACATGTAGCTTTTAGTACATTATTATTGAAGTCAATACATTGTTATTGTATGTAGGGGGGCGCGATGAAAATTATGATTGAAAATTGGGTCGCAAGTATTGAAAGTTTGAGAAGCACTGGCCTATAAGGATTAAGTACAATAAAAAGTAAGAGAATGAATTAGAATCAATAAAATGATAAAATATGTGAGATAAAATAATAAACTATGTCAAAAGAGTCATATTAAATAAGTGGATTGACATTTAATCTAAGATAGAGAAATGTTTAAGTATTTAATATCAAGCAATTTTCATGAATCCTAACATTCGTTAAAAAGCTTTTTATCTAAAATATTACTCTAATACAGGAAAGAGTAATCAGGGAAGAAAAATAGATAAATATACAGTATTTTTCTGAAAAAGTGAATAAATAAAAAAAATAAGTATTAACCCTATATTTGAATATTAATCTTTATCCATATACTAAATTCCCAAAATCTGACTTCATGAAAAACATGTAGAAATACAGCAAATGAATACAGTTCAAAGTGGCAATGATCACAATATCAAACTTTTACTCTTAGGACTAATAATGTAGTGTTCAGAATTGTTTCGACGCATCAAACTTCTATCGATATTGTTATATTTCTGGCTTCAAATAAGAAGTGAAAATATAGAGTTTTATTCCTTTATTTTTCTGGTAAAAGCTAAAAAGAAAATTTCTATTGCATAAAACCCATATAATGTTATGGTAGTAAAGAGAGAACTACATTACTTATAGAACCTTGTGAAACTTGCTTAAAATAAGAGCATTTTTTAAAAAAAGAACATTAAAGATCGCCTACATTGATTTATTTCTCTATTGAGTTAAAAACGTTCTCAGAATCATAAATGCTATAATATTCGAATTAATTGGGACAAGCATTCTTTTCTTGTCTGAGTTGGTATCTGATTATCAGTGATGTCACGAACCTCCTCAAATAAGCTATATCTGCCTAGAGGTAATGTGATTGATCGACCTTGATTATACTTTACTCGTTTGATTGGTTTTGGTGTATCAGTAGTCCAGTTGCGAGTCTTTCAGTGTGGCAGCTGGTGGGTATCATTTTCCATTCCTTGTAACACGTATAGTTTGCTCTGAGATGGATATTACTCTTAGGAGAGAGAGAAGCGTTCTAAACTAATCACTCTTAATGTCAATAATAATCTCACATCTATGACTAAGAAAGGTATAGCTACGGTAATTGGTGAGGGCAAATCAAATGTTTCAAGAATTTTAAGAACATTTCAAGACTCCGGAGCAGCGTCTCAAAAAAGAAAAGGAGGACGTGGACTCAAAGGGAAGACTAATGCAAGAACTGATAAAATTCTAATAAGAGATGGCGAAATGAGTCAAAGAAAGATAAGGAAAGAACTTTGAAGGGTTTATAAGATTATGGGGGTTGAAGTGAGTCCTTCAACTATCTGAAAAGCGTTCTGGAAGTTAGCCATAAAGCAACAAGACCGCAGAAAAGCAATTTCCAGTTCAGACAAAGGTGAAAAAGCGTTTAGCATGGGCCAAAAAATACCGATCCTGGACTGTTAAAGACTAGAAAAAGGTAATATTCAGTGTTGAAACACATTTATTTGTGCAAGAATGCAGATTAGGAGTCGTTAGACGAAGTGAAGATGAAACTCTGCTACCAGATCATGTCCAACGGACTGTAAAATACCTTTCCAAATAAATGTTTTGGGGTTTTTTTTTTCATAAAATGCACTAGAAGCTTAGTGTCTCTTAAATCCAGGATGGATTCTGTCAAATTCATATAAATATTATGCAGTAGAATTATTGCACTCATAGAAACATTTGATAAAGCATTTCAACATGAATCGGCTTCTTGTCACAATTTAAAATTGGTCCAGACTTTTATTTGGGAAAATAAAATAAAAGTGCTTAATTAGCCTGGTAACTCAACAGAACTAAATCCTATTGAGAATGTGTGACATATTCTCAAGAATTCTTCATCTAAGATGAGTTGCACGACAACGGAACAAATGATCAAAAGTGCTATACAAGTGTGGTTCCACGATGATGAAGTTAAGAACGCGTGTGCTGCACTAGTGAAGTCAAAACTAAGAGGAGTTGCAGAGGTCCTTTCTGCTACATATTTAATACTAATATAGAGGTTTTTTCAATCTACTCTAAGTATGTAAGCTAAGGTTTCAGAAAAAATTGTTTTCTTACCGTTTGCCCAATTAATTCGAACAGTATAGTATGTACAGACTAAATATTTTGTCTTTAAAATAGTTAAAAAGATATTTCTATTTTAATTATTAACTCTATCACAGAAATTACCGGTAATATTTTCTTGAATAGTTTTCAGTAATTTATTAAAAGAGTATAGTAATGTAAGTTTTTAAACCGTTAATAACTGCACAACGCTTGATGTAATTATTATAATATTTAGGAGTCGGAAAAAGGAAGAACTGTTACTTTTTTCATAAATCATGAATAAATATAAATATACTACTAAATTCTGAAGGTCTTATGTATATTTAAATATTTCAAACATTGTTCAGTTCCAACAATAAAATATGCATTGATAGAAAACTTATAAAAAGGACTCGTAACGTGACGCATCAATTTCATTTTCTAGCTTATTATTAAGCAATTTTGAAAAATTGCGCCCATGAATATATCAGTATTTCCTTAATTAAGATATGAGATGCACTTTTTGAGACTGAGTAAATAACAAAAGCAAATTTATTTAAGCATATTAGATTTCCTAATTTAAAATCAAATAGTGCTCGTGTAGAATTACCTATTAATAAATATGTTTTTAATACTTTTTAAAAAAAATCAGATAAATCTTTGGAGACTGAATTAAATGTCTCAAATTTCTATTTATTCATTTCTTTCATCGTGTACTCGAGAGAAAATCAAATGTGAGCAAATAATTCCTTTATTTCGTTTTTATTTTTCGGAGGATTTGAAGAAGGTACGCTTGAAAGAAGTTCTTTGGAAGATTATTTTTTTTAATGAATGGTTGATTCCACACACAAACAGAACAGAGGGAGTTGTAATTCAGAGCAAGGGGAATTTAGCTGTCTGCAGTTGGGAGAAACTCAAATATTTTGAGTACATATCTAACATTTGTCAATGATTTGGATTCCGGATCAAATTTTTAGTTATTATTATTTTTAAATAAACTAGTTCCTCATTTATTTTTGCTTTTCTCGCTTAAATAAAATCTCAAATTTATAAACATTGTGAAAAGCTGTGAAGGAGGTAAAAGAAACAAATAAAATGAATATTTTTATATTGTATAGGACAGAGTTTACGTCTAAAGGCAACGATTTGTTCAAGTATTAAAAGTTCTGTGTGCTAAATAATGTTCCCTTAATAAATAATCTTTCAAGAAAGGCAAACATTAAAAAATTCAATAATTCCTTGTTTTCGATGTTTATATTCAAAAGGCGCGAAATTTATAATTTGTTATTTAAAGTACCATTATATTACTAAGAAAGAGTAGCGTTACTGGAAAAAATATTTAATAATTAGTAACCGAGAAACACGATTCCTGGCTTTGAAGATTATTTTTATTTACTATTTTGAAGCTACACCAATTGAAATTTCCCGTCCTTTTATAAATATATAGTACTTAAAGATTTTTAAGTTACTTGTTTTAGGGTTAGCGATTGTGTTTACTTTTATTAATATATATATATAAATAAAAGAAGACATTTCAAAGAAACATTTGTGAAACGCACATGCTTAAAATCATAACAATATATTTTAATTAAATTTTGTATATTATTTTAGATGCAATAGAAGTTTTGAAAGCTTTAATTGCAAATGTTATACTCAGAGAATTAATTATAAGATTCTTTTTATAAGTGGCTTTAGTTAAAACATACTGCAAACACGCTTGTTTTGTTCTTGTTGTTTCCAATCCCCTTTGGAGGAGGAAAGCCTACACCAAGTCCATTTGACCATTCCGCGTAATAGTCTCACACACCAGGCTTTGTTCTTCATACAAGTGCCTCAGGGAAATACCTCAGCAGTCCAGAAGATTAGCAGGAGAAGCAAGAAAAGAGCATGAACAGGTAAAGAAAGACTTTACCCCCTGCACAAAAGTCATACTACGCAGGTGACCGCTTCTAAGGCGCGCCAAGACCGTCTGATGAGCCCTGAAACTCCAGCACTGTATAGATAGACCAGGACTCTAAGCTGCGTACCAGTGGTGAGCAGGAGGGTTTCGCCAAGTCAAATTCATTTTAATTCTTTGGAATGAATGAATTTCCGTATGGGTTAAGACAGTGGAACTGGGGTTAGGGAGATCACATCCCCTACCAGCCAGCTCATCAGCAGCTTCGTTCCCAGGCACACCCACATGTGATGGAATCCACTGGAAACATACTTTTTTCCTCTGACCAAGCCTAACTAATTTGGATAAAATATCTAGACCAGTACTGCTCATAATTTTTGGCCAATTCTTCAAATATTGGATGGAGCTTCTGCTGTCTGTCAGGATCCAGATACTATCCTTATAAGAGTTGAGCGCATGATCGAGACACCACTAATAGCAATGAGTTCCGATCTAAAGACGTAACAGTGGTCAGGATTCCTGATGCTGATTTTAACATCGTTCACAGGAGTGTTACTAAAAATACCCCTCCCTGCTCTTCCCGTATCCGAAAGACTACCATATGTGTAAATAATCAAGGCTTGATCGGGTATGTCATTTATTACTTCAAGTGCCAGTTGACTGAGTAATTCCGGATGGCTGCTATGCTTGGGAGGACTGGTCAATAATTCCTCCCGGAATTCAACATGATTAAAAGAATCAATAGGTGTGATGCAGCTAAAAGGGGTAGATGTGTCAACATTGAAATCAATAAAACCATGTTTACGCAAGTAATTAAGTGGGCTGTCTCGCTTTAAACGTTGGTTACTTGTCCAATTTAAAATGAAAGAGGTTCTATTAAAGGATCCAAAGATTTTAATTTTGTTAAAATACCTATATGAGTTGACGTCTAATCTCATAGTAAGAGGTTGGATGTCTGTCTCATACAGAACTATGTCAGTTGGTCAACTATATCTAAGGCCCGTGATAATCCTCGCAGCACTGAGTTGCCCTCTCTCCAGTTTTTTCAAGTTTGTAGGAGATGCTACTTGAAAGTATTGGTACCCATATTCAAGGACTGGGTGAACCAAGTTTGTATACGTTATTCTACGTGTGGAGGCAACTGAACCCTAGTCTCTGCTAGAAAGATATTTTAAGTCTATTTCTTGCTTTATCGGCTATTTTCTCAATATGTTTACCACAGTTCCACACACACACACACTTCCGAGTCTAAAGTGAAACCAAGATAAATAGGGTATTTACTGTAATTCAAGCGCTCACTCATTTTATTTATATATGAATAGGATTTAAGAAATTTTGTCAGCTTAAACTTAGGACAAATATTTCTAAAGCAGAATGTGACAAATTTCAGCACAAAAGACTTAATATATTTTTATGAATTTCATTCTAAAAATGCAATTTCTGGTCAAAACAACATTAAGAATCTCCTTTTTAGAAGCATTATCAATGCAGGTCACAACCGAGACATTTTTCTGTTATACTTAGTAATTTTTTTTCTGCTTTGCATCTGTATACAGTAAATCAATGGGCTAAATTCATGCCTTCCACATTACAAATCTAATAACGTGTTTTCCAATGAATTCAAAACTTGCATTAGACTTGTATACTTGTTGTTCTAGTAAAATTTAGATACTACTTGAAGCTTGTTAAATAGGTAGATATTCAAATGTTAAAATTCTTCAAAAGAGTTTTCAAAATTTAAAAAAAATAATTCTAATATTAAAGGTATGCCTTTAAATAAAGTTCGTTTTGTTCACGTATGTGTATTATTGTTGACATAAGTATTTTTTTTAAGGGAAAGTGTATATTAAAAGCAAAAAATGGCAACAGCAAAACTGTTAGGAAACAAATTGTTGCAGAGTTATATGGTTAGAATATCAAATAAATTTATCCCAATCAGCATGAATTTTAGTTTATTTTTGTAAAAGGTTTCACAAAACACTCTTTAAAAAGAAGTCTCAATATCAAAAGAGGGCATATTAAAAACTCTACACTTATACAAACCAAACGGAAATCAAAATCAATGCAAAATTGGATTTTTAAACTATACATAAAATACTTTTACAAGTGCAAAAAAGACCAACATTTCTTACATTTGGAAGTTAAATTATATTTATTTACTCTGGAATAATTTTATAACTATTAATTGTAGGCAACCATTCTAAATATCGCAGTATTAATAATATCTTTATATGGTTTTATTACTAATACATCATATAATGTCCTGAACACCACTTTTACAAAAATAAATAATTACTCTGAGAACAATATAAATTATTTCTCCCAATTTAACGAATTCTGCCCTTAGACCTTGTTATGAACGTTTGGTTCCATAACTATAAAAAAATGGGAAAACGCTTTAAAAAAAAAATTCGATGAACAATTTTTATTCCACTAAGCTTAGTTGCGCAAACATCAAAACGTTGCAACTAGTCTGATGCCAAAATACGGACTGTTGCCAATCCGGTAAAGTGAAGTAGTTTACAAAAAATTCCTTCCAGATTTACAAGAATAAATAATAATACAGTTAGTTTACATAAAATACTAAATATAGTGAATTACAAATGCCTAAATATAAAATTATGAAATTTATTTTAAAAATTAATTATTTTTTAAAATATAATGTTCTCTGTAACTTTATTACATTTTTGTTTGTTTATTAACTCACTTGAATTTATCAGCTATTAGTTGACAACGAGTTGAATAATA
Organism: Trichonephila clavipes; assembly: GCA_019973935.1. Lineage (NCBI taxonomy): Eukaryota > Metazoa > Arthropoda > Arachnida > Araneae > Nephilidae > Trichonephila > Trichonephila clavipes. Next base: position 3,217,278 of record BMAU01021233.1, read on the forward strand.
TTTGTGTCAACAACCTTCGTTAGTTTTACGTATTGTTTTATAAAATTTTCCTGTCATGTAATCTTAAGTACTAAAGATTCTACTAAATTAGTAATGAAGTCAACCTTCATAACATATATTAGGAATTGCATTTCATTTAGAAATATAGATCTATAGTAAGTTTACGGATAATAAAGTGTTTTGTTTGAGACGTTGAACGAAATGCTTTGTTAATGTGTACAGTGATTGTCTTCCATTTGAGACTCAGTTGTCTTAATCCAGCTTACATATCAAGATACACAAAGAGAACTGGAAAACTTGAGTGAAACTTTGAGTTCATGTCTGGAAAAATTAATTGTTTGCTTTGATATTGCGTAATTGTCTCGGATACACAAATGCCGAAAACTTTGGAGAAATGATCTACTAATGCTCTTCAGATGACTTATTGAGACAATCCAAAAATGTTTACATTTCCGGTATCATAAGCTCCTAATGGTATTTTCAATAGACTACTATTCTATAATGGTTGTACTAGCTAAAGTCAAAATTTCCTTTACCTCTTTCTCTTATTGTACCGAATGCATACAATGAAGACTTACATTAAAGATAAACTCTCAGACCAAACAACCAGAACATTGCACAATAGCCTTATACATAATGGACTTTAATTATATTGTTTAAAGAAATTCAAACACATTTCCTACATTGCTTTCTTTGAGTTATATGTTTACATTTATTTTTTCTTTTAGAAAAAAAAAACTGACCAGTTTAAATTGCGAGCAATAATTCTTTTTAATTCCTCTACTAGATGTACAGTGCTCAATACTTTTTAGCACCATTTTATCCTATGAGAAATGCTGATTCTGAAACATCATGAAATCAGGATCAGATATGGCACTAATGTAAATATATTCATTATTCAGCTTGAATAATATATCAAAAATAATTTTGCGCTAGAATTAGGGTCCCTACGCAAATACTGATGTAATATATATTATTATTATTATATTACTTATCTTGTTACATTTAACCTAAATTTTACCACCCAACCAAACTTAAATGTGGATCAAAAGTTTCTTCAAATGGCCGTCTCGGAATCTTCAACCAAGCTACTGTCACTCTTGGACAATACTTTCAGAATCGTTACATCATGCATTCTCCTGTAATTTTCACTCCAATTTTTTTCCTGTTGCTTATATAGCAATACTTATTTGCATATATTATGATATTTTACAATGCGATATTCTCATATAAAATAACGGCACACAGATAACAAGAGAGGCATGAGAGTGAGAACCCACTAAAATTGTGTTTATTGTTTTGTTATTTGTTCAGTGTTCATTGCCTCACTTGATTTTCTTACGAGGCTTTTATCCTAAAATATTTATTATTCTCCTTATTTGCTTCATGTAAATTTAATTGCCAATTTTTAATGTCATTAACCTGATTTTTGTGCTCTTTTTATTTAGGTAAATCACAAAGTATTCATAATAGCACATCAGATATATTTAATGATGATAGTCAAACAATAACAGAAACAACTTTGAGAAATTAAACTTCGTAGTGATAGAAAGAAGACTATTTTCATTATTTTAAAAAATAGCGTTTGAAAAAAAAGTATAAAAACACTTTATTTATCTTCACTTGAATAAGCCGCTTTGTAACTGAAATAAAGTTTCCCGAGCCTTAAGCAAATATTAAGTTGATAAATTCAGATGACTATAAATGAAAAATGCAGATTGGCTATAAAAACACTTATTTTCCCTTTAATAAGCCTCCTTGTTAACTTAACTAAAGTTTCCCGCGCTAAAAGCTTAGGTTGAAAAATGCAGATGAAAATTGCTTACCTTTTAATAATCCAAATTCTTTCAAAGGTGTGTGTGTGTGTGATATTGGGTTCTCATTCAAATCCTGAAAGAAGATATAAATTATATTTATACATAATACCACTTTTGTTTCAATGTAACAAATAAATTTATATTTGCTGCCTTTGTATTTCTCGAGAAATATTTTCAGTACTTGATATATTGCAATAAGAGCAAAATTGTGCTCCTGCGCATAAATGTAATACATTAAAAGACAATAATTATTAAATACTTTTCTAGTCCATATTTAATATGATGTTTGGATGTTAAATTTGTTACGCATTCAATATGTAATATGAAACACCGGGCTAGGAAATTGGCTCAGTTATCAATTTTCTTAACAATTGTTTCTAAAATATTTTTTTGTCTTCCTGTATAGTTTTTATGCATCCGGGTGTTTCAAAAGTCACGCGCATCCCCATGGTAATCCTTGTTGCTTAAAAACTAAAAGGGTTGGTTGAGATTTCTGTCACTAGATGGAAGTAGGGGCCTTATCATAAGACGTTTTTAACGTATCAGGCACCAGTTTAAAAAACTTGGGAGTTGTAGTCAATTGAACACAAGCCATCATGGAATTTTATTTCTTTACAAAATCGCATTGCTGTGTAATAAATGCGTTTCAGCAGAAATATCCGGGTGAAAAATCACCAAATGCATCAATAATAACACATTTAGGGCAACGGTTCCGTGACACAGGATCGGTTGCAGATAGGAAGTGATCGGGTAGAGCATTCATAGTGAAAACGAAAGTGGCAGATATGGAGACCGATTTACAAAGAAGTCCAATGAAAAGACCGTCCGTCTACATCAACATCAGAACGGAATTCATATCGTTGCTGAACAATAATGTACGGTATCTTGGTTGCAGCAAGACGTTGCAACGTGTAACGCATCCCGGGAGAGTATGAAAGTTTTAACTGAATTTTTCAATGACCAGGCCATTTCCAAAGGACTTGGATCGCAACGCTCACCAGACTTGTCGATTCCGGATTTTTCCTTTGGAGGTATATGAAAAATTTCCCCTTCAGGAATAATCTCCATACGCTTGATGAACCTAAGAGTAACAACCTTTATGCAATTTTGGACATTAAATCTCACACTCTTCGTAAAGGGTCGATTAATCTGAAAAAAAAAAAAAAGAGTTCGATTGTATATCCAGGAAAACGGACATCCTTTTGAACATTTACTGTGATTTCACCATGTCTGACACCCGACAATAAAGATGAACGTTCAACTTTGTTTGTCCTTTAATTTGTTAATATAATTCATCTGTCTTTAAAACTCAACCGCAAAGGTTGATGTGCGTGACTTTTGAAACACCCGTATAATGCAAGTTCAATAAATAGTGAATTAGCTTTTGATATTCTCATTAATTTTACTGTCTAATGCAAGGGTAGCCCAACCTTTTAGGAAGAGTGCTATCATCTGATAAAAATAATGCATGCCACTTCGAATTTTTCTAACAAAAAAAAGAGAGGATTAAAAGGTGAAAAAATATTACATATAAGATTATTATGAGTTTTTTACTTAAATAACACATTTTCAATGCAAATCTAAGTAGTGGGAATTTAAAATAATATAGTAAATAAGACCATTTAAGTTTTATTATTAATAATTTTTTATACGTTAAATCAGTTAGGATAGGTATAAAATAAAAATGAGTAACCTCCAGAGCATTTAATTCTAAATAATTGTTAAACAGTCTTAACGTGGCTTTTGAATTTGCAATACTTTTTCAACAAGTTCATATTAAGATCTAGAGAGTGCTAAAATAATTAGTTTGTTTTAGGTGCATATCAGCTAGTTTTAAGCAATATTTTGATTTTATGTTCATTATAGAAAACATTTGTTCACACACACATAAACATATGCTGATTCAAATTTTGAGGAAAGGGGAGGGAGTGTCTGAAACAACAGCATTTCAATGAATTTAACTTTTTTCAAATTTATTTTTAATAAGTCTTTTCATACCACTGTTACGACTCTAACGTGCTACATTGTGGGTGGGCCACCCCTGGTCTAATACATTATGAAAATCATTTACATTATAATCTATGATTTCTTTTTATTGTGACATGCAATGTTAAGTCGGAGAAAATACATTTCTGAAAATTCACTATCATGCATTTATAGTTTTTAAGAAGATTCAGTTTTTAAACATAACACATTCGAGAATTTTTTTTTCAGATATGTTGTAACAGACAAAAAGTTACAAAATACATCCAAGAAGTGCGGGTAAAACATTTTCTTTAAAGATAAATATTTTCACCGAGTAGAGAGAAAAAATTATTGGTCCTATTATTTTCAGAAAGGTTTTCGGAAAAATTGAATAAAAGCAGAAAATATATCGTTCCATCTTCGACATATTTTTTCGTTCCGACATTTGATCATAAATTTCTTACGGCGAAAAGCCTATCTTTTGTTTAGTTATTACACTGCATCATCTTATACATATAAATTTAAAAAAATGTGTGTAACCGGAAAGGTGTTTTAAAGATTGGTATAAATCATGGGTTACCAAAAAATAAACTAGTATGAAGCAAACGTGAAAACTGTTTCCTCCTGTTAAAGGTATTTTCCTTTTATATTTTTACGAAACTTGAACTCGCCATTTTTTCCTGTAAAATAATGTTCTAATTTCTATTATCATTCAGGATTATTTCATAAAGTGGAAAACCTTCGTTCTGGCAGTTTAAATTGCTTTAAAAATAATCCAATATAGTTTTGGTATTTTCTTTGGAAATTAATTATTTTTATGAAATTGCTATTATAAAATGTGCTATCACGCGAAAATGAATTGAAGGTTTGAAACTACATATTGAAAAGCTGGAAATTTTATTTTATTATACATAGAAAGAAAAATGGAAATAGAATTGAATGAATATGCAGGGTGTTTAAGAATCAGCGCTCAAACTCTGCACAACCAGATTCCTCGTTGAGAGTACATAAGAAAGGTCCAAAGGACTGTACCTACATGATCCATAGTTAACGAAAAAAATTAGGTGAAGATGATGAAAGATTGATGTTGCATGATGGTTCATGATGAGGCTCCTGTACGTGATTGGCTAAATACGGCATACACCCGCCGCTGGAGAACATGGGATTCCGTTTCTATGGCCACCAGGAATACCAGACTTCATAGTATTGAGTTATTTTCTTATGTTGCAATCTGAAGGATATAATTGCTCGTCTGCATGCTGCTTGTATTTCGGTGGGCACCACGCTTCTGCGACGTATGCATTCATCCACTCGAAGTCATGCTCAAGACTGCATCGATTTACATGGTAGATACTTTGAACATCTGCCTCTTGAAAAACTTCCAAATGCCGATGTTGAGATCAATGCGGTGTTTCTTCATTGCATACTTTGTTTTTCGTATTTTTCGTGCAAATTGTGATTCCTACAAGTACAAACCTTAGGACAGTTTTAGTTACTCCCAACGAGGAATCTAGGTGTGCAGAAATCAGGCACTACTTTTAGAACACCCTGCAGAACTATTACTAACTGTACTATTAGCGTACTTTTATTACAGTGTTTTTTGCTCTGAACGGTATAAAGTACACTAAACTTAATAAAGTGGTTTTATATAAAGTTACGAACTGGTGCATTATTATCATTGTGATTTATTTATCCTGGAACTCAGCTAATGACAACTATTTTAGGGCATATCGGCCCTAAAGGAAAAACAATCTAATATTTTGTAATAATTCACGTCAATTTGCTCTTGAGGGTTTTTCAATTTGTAATAGTCTTGAAATCTCCAAGACTTTGTGTACATAATTCTCTGTTAGTTACCCACCTAACGCAATTTAAATGTAACTTGAAAATTGAGTAATCAATGAATATTAAATCAGTCACTATACCAAATCGTTTGATAGCTGTCCACCAATCGCAAGATCCGGCCACATAAGTCATATGAGTTTCAGAACCTCCGGCTGGCGTTTTGCATAAATACCGAATATCTCTGAAAAATTCACACCTCGCCATGTCGTCATAATGTTACGTTAATCCCTTATGTGGCTTATGTGTGCAATGTTGTTTCTCTAAGTGATGTCCAGATTTTTACTTTTATTTGTGTGTGTGTGTAAATGTCTAATTGAGTGTTTGAATGTAGTAAAATTGTAGTATCCATCAGCAATAACGTGCCTCATAAATTTACATCTCTTACATCCATTAGTTATTAATGAAATTTAAAAATAAGTAAAACCACCACTCGAATTTGCTACATACAGATATATCTGTATAAAGATTAAGGAAAGTGATAAATTAAATAAGGGATAATACTATTCAAGCTTTGAAAATCAGATAATATACTTATCAGTTTTTACAACGCATAATTGAGCGTAATGATATCCATATAGACATTTTATACAAACTTATAAGAATTCAAATACACTCCATTTTAACATTATAAAAGCAATTAATACTTTTTAGAAAACATTGTCATAAGAAAATTAAAATTTTTACAGCGTATTTGCCTTAACTGATAAAAGTTTGATTCCTTAATACAAAAAACAAAAATAACCTTAAAGAAACAAATGGATTAGACGATAAATTCTATTAAAATCTGCAGGTTAATCTATTCTGACCTCTATCTAGGTCTAAAAGGATTCTTACGAAAAAAAAATCCACTTTGTAGAAGGAGTTACTTTTAAATGCGTTCTTTTTTTGAGACTCTTAAATCACTGAAAGTCTTTTTTGTGGCCTCTCAGACGTTAAGGAAACCTTAGAAACTCCCCTTTTCGATTTCTTTTTCTTCCATTGTAGTGGGATTAATTGTTTAAAAAAGTATTCAGTGACACCTAACATGCTTTTGCGGTAAAGAGAAAACCTTCCAAGCCCATTTGTATCTATTAGATAAAAACTTCTTTCCCGCAAAGCTCTTAAAAATTCTTTCATTAAAAATTTATTCTTGAATAAGAAATGGTGCTCGGTCGAGGTAGGTCCTGTGTGTGTGTTTTTTAACAATGAATGATTTTTCCCTCTCGTTACTATTTAGTGTACTTAACAGATTAATTTTTCTTGAAGTTTTGAAAACACAATGCCATTTTTTTCAATTCTGCGGAAATAAAGATCTTAAGGTTTGAGTTTTCAAAATATTCACTTTTGAGTTATGGAGATAACTTTTGATGTCTAGAAGTATTGCAATGTACATCTTTAAAGTTTACTGATTCTTTGTTAGTGCTGCAAAATGTAGAAAACAAGTCGAAGTATTCTGAGTATCTTTCTTAGTCAGAATGAAATATTTATTTTAATATTTGCCCGAGTTCACAATAAAAATATACAATCTCAAAAATTAAAAAAATCAATTGCATATATGTAGCTCCTTTAGGTATAAGGGTAGAATTGTGAATCATTTCTATAAAATGATGATTAGTTAGAAACCTTATTAACCCTTAAAGTGCATCAAGCGTATATATGCGTCTTACCAACCCAGTGCGTTAACTACCTCGGGCATATATACACGTCTTTCTAAAGTACAAAGATTTCTTTGCGTTCCTATGAGAAAAATTATTCCGAAAGCTTTAGAATGCAATACATTGACGTTGACAATATGTTTGCGAAGAATTTATTTGCGCTTCAGGGAAGGATTTTCTTATTTATTCATTTTCTTTTCTTTTTCCTCCATATACACGAGCCTTTTGTAAAAATTGGTGACACTGAAGAGCAAATCGCGTAACTTATATAATCGGCAGTTAAAGGGGTTAAATCAGTACTTCTCAAATTTTCACTATTTGTGACCCAATATTCAATCATAATTTTAATCGCGCCCCCTCCCTCTCCATAAAATAACAATGTATTGAATTCAGTAATACTATACTTTGACGCTAAAACTCCAATACGACTTTAACCTCTTTTGTGCCACCGACATATATAAACGTATCTCTCATCCAAAGCGTTAATTGCGTTGGACCTATATATACTTTTGGGAAATACGATCTTTTCCGTGTACTGCTATTCATGAAATTGTTCGGAAGGCTTTAGAATGCAATAAAAAGATATTGACAGTGTTTAAGAAGGATTTACTTACTTCAGAGAATCGGCTTATTTATTTCTTTCCCCCCAATACATCCCATATGCACGAATACGGGGGAGGGTGGCATTGAAGAAGGAATCACGTGTTTTAATCGACAGTTGAGGAATTAATTACAAACCATACAAATCATAAACATAAATGTTAGATTTTGGATATAATTTTATATATGACAAGCCCATGGGGTTAATATTAATTATTGAACTGGTTCTTAACTTAGTATTGTTAAAGTAATTAGAAAATATGTTGTGCATTACTGATACATTTATAAGTATATTATATCAGTGTAAATGCGTATTTATTTCTTATTATGTCAGATTGTATTTTGTTAGTTTACTTTCAGCAAATTCATAATTTTTTTAAAAATAATCGTCCATCTCCGACTTTTCAATTTGCTGGCGCCTCCCTCGTAGTGTTATCACGCCCCCCCTAAAGGGGGGCGCTCCACAGTTTGAGAAACGCTGTGTTAAATGAACTATAGGAGAGTTAAAATTAGGAAATAACAACTGAATAGATTGCTAAATTTTTGTATTTAATTTTTATATTTCTAAATGTTTGATTAAATAATTAGAAACCTTGCCCTTTTTTTTTCAAACCCCATTAAGTTTCTTGGTAGAATCGGCATCGTTATGAAGAAAATGTTCACTGTTAGATATAAGGTGAAATAGAACGACACAATGCACTTTAAGAAACTGACTTCACTTTCTCACAGGGTGTAATTTAGCACGAGTTTGAAAAGAAGCGGAGAGTTATTGAAAGAAAATCAGTGTAACTCATGTTACACTGATGATGATTTTCATCTGATGTATTTCAATATGGCCCAATATGACGAAATATACTACTTTGGCAACGTGGAATTTCTTCGATTTAAATAACTTAAGAAATAAACTAATAAACTTGTAGTAAACAAAACGTAATAGGAAATCCGACGCATATTTTAACCCCTTTAGTGCCACCGGAGTATATATTCATCTTGCTCAACCAGTGCGCTATGTCCTCCGGATGTATATATCCATCCTTCCGAAATAGGATTCATTTGTTTGCGTGGCTACCAGTGAAAATATTCCGAAAGCTTTGAATGTAATAAAATGTCCTAGGTAATGTTTGCAATGTATTTACTTATTTCAGAGAAAGATTTGCGTATTTATACCTTTTCTTTTCCTCCAATACACAACATATACACGCCTATGTGAAAATCGGTGGCACTGGGGAGCAAATTGTGTAACTTTTAATCGGAAGTTAAGGGGTTACAGTAATAGCGTTGAATAATGCACTTAAAATGTGTCCATAATTCTAAAATCAAACTATACAAGATGGAGTCTGTGAACAAAATACAGTTGGACCTCTATATAACAAAGTCATTAAATCCCGGAAAAATTTTCGTTTTATGGAAAATTCGTTATATAGAGGTTCATCTTTTAATGTTCCTTATAAACCCCCATAAAATATATTTTAGATTCATAAACACTATATTAAAAAACGTAATAATTAAAACTTTTTTATTAAATTAATATATGTTTATTCCATATATCTCACCCATCAAAAAAGAAAGAAAAAAAAAAAACTGCAAGGAAAAAAAGAATGTCGCAGAATTCACTGTGTTTTCAATATTAAGAAAATAATTTTATACTAAAATTAATGAATTTAAAGAGAATTTTATTATTTAAAGCATACAAGTAATATTAAACATACATTATTTTATAATTAGAACTAGGGGATACGGGAGAACTCCACTGAGGGTGAAAGAGGATAGTGAAGATGTTTCTAGTGAACTAGGAAATGGGGGTTAAAGGTTGCACTTCTTGGATGAAACGTCCAGAACTCTATTGCACTCAGCTAGTTAGGATCTAATAAAACCAGTTCAAAATTTATGACCACCAGACAATGTGTTAAAGAGAAAATAACTCGAAATGTTCAGAAATACTTTAAAAAAAGGGAGAACAAAAATTGAATCACAAAAGAAAAAGTTCGTTATATAGAAAATGCGCTTCGCTTTATAAAGAGGTTATTTTAAGAAGAAAATCGTGAAATGTTCAAGGTTCCAGGAAAAATTTTACTACAGAGAAAAAATTCGCGATAAATATAGAGGCTCGACTGTATTTAAAATATTAAACCTTATAAATAATGTTAAACTAATAATAGTTTGTACGGATAAAAAGCAGATTATACCATGAACACTCTTGGATTTATTAGTGACACAGTAAAGTACTGGCTATATCGTCACGAGTTCATGGCAGGCGCATCATGAATTCGAGCCATAACACCCGCCGTGTAGAGGAGTTGATGCACGTTAAATCTCCCATTGGTAAAGTGTGGCAGTTTGGAGAGGGAAGTGCAAGTTTATAGAATTGTCCACGTCACTTGAACTCTTGAACCACGTTCATAAGTACGAAACCCGTCGTGTTGCTTTATAAAGCGACGTCCAAGAACACTTCCTCACGTATTTGTATTTATAGGTAGACCTAAAAGATGTCTCTACAGCTAATAGTTAAACATGAAGGAAAATAAACGTACAACAGGTGTAATCAGAAAACTCTGGTATAATGATCACATTTAAACAAACTTGACCTCTATCTAATTTTATCATTTAAAATAACACAAGTTTTTACGCTTCACATTGCTTTGTAAACTCTATTCTGTTTTAATGTGTCTCAGAAGAAACTTATAGATGGAAACTAGAAGTTCATATCAATTTCTTAATATATTTACATAAACAGATTTGGGATATGGGCGTGGGATTATTCGATGTAGTAAAATATTTAGAACAAGTAATATAAAAAATCAAGAAGTAAAAAAAAAAAAAAATAAGTTGATGTTCGTATCAGTAGAAACTAAATCACAAGAAAGAGGATTAGAATGATTAAAACCACTTGACTGAGCAATTACAATAATAAAGCTTTAAGCAAACTCGAAAAAAAATTAATGCGAGGCAATGCAAAATCATCAATACCTTATCAACACTTTTTTTTTTAAAAAAAAGAGGTATTTTCATAGTTTTCAGTAGAAAAAAAAGATTAAAAAGTATTACATTATACTTTGTAGTAAGGCTTTTTGCACGGTCAATAACTCTTATTAACCGAGTACATTTTGTTAGACGGTGAATACATTTTTCATTTATGAATTAGCTTTTAAGTTGCTTCATTGATCTCTTAAAAATATACGAATGAGATATAATTGCATTTATACATTGTTTCCATGGCGATTTCTAGAAACTTACAAAATTCAACTGGAGTATATATTTAAGCTTCTACCGCTTCGATCCCTCTTTCCACATAAAATGAAACTTGTATCATTAATCTTAACTACTTAAGGTATTGGCGATCGCCAACGAGAACTAAAATGTCCGATATCTGAAATCCCATTGGATCCTACTCATCGGTGGTTTGTAGAGATAATGAGAAACACGGGTCTCGATTTTTCGCTTGAATTATTTTTCAGTCCGTAGCTCCCCGGACAGAATTGATGGTTGACTTAACTTTGGTGCTCATTAAAACATTCCACCGATGATTTGGGGAGGGAGAGAGGAGGCAACACCCCCTTTACAGGGGCATTTAAAGGAGTACCTTTACTCCTTGTCGAGTAGTTTGAATTTCTTCAGGTAATGAAGCTCATAAAGTAATCATTTGTGAAGTTTCGTTCCTAGAGGCAAGAAGGCTGAAGTCTGAGACCACGACTGGCATGCACTAATAAGATTTGGGGCTTTTTTGAGAATCATTCTAGTAAGCTGTAAAATCAACGATTTTATTATTTTTTCGTGATTTAAAACATGCATCAAGTTTCAATAAAATTCCACAAAATATAGATCGTACATCAGTGATTATTTACAACGAGTTTTAATTTAAAGGAATTTATTAATAATATTTTTGCAACAGTTTGTGTATGGAATTTTACTCCAATAAATTAAAAACTCGGAAGGTTTGAACAAATTAAATTTATCATTACTAGAAAAATTCTGTCAAATTCTATTAATAAATTCCTTAAAATATTAAGTTATAAAAAGTGTTCAAGATTAAATTTTATTTGAATTAACATTGCCTTTTAGAATTAAATTTGATGGGGGTCACTTGATTTGTGTTCATATAGTTGTAATAATGTTTTTTTTTCTTTTTGACTAATCCCTCCAGTGGTCTCCAAACCTTTTTAACCCATGGACTTCTTTTTATAGTCAAAACTTGCCCACGGACCCTTTTTTAGTCAAAATTTTCCCAAGGACCCACGTGAAAAAGCTTTTAGAAATGCCTATTATAAAAATAACAAATTAAAAAAAAAACATTTTGTGGAAGAATTATTTATTGAAACTTTAACTTTTGTTTAAAATAAAATAAAATTAATGACAAATCCCCGCGTACACTAGTTTTTTCCTCGGTTTCCTTTCCCCCCCTTTTTTGTGATGAGGTTTTTTACGGCACTGAATCCAGGCTCTACTAAATTGGAAGACGGGAAAGTAGTTAACAACTTCTGCACAATAACCCGTAACGCACGATATGGAATTGGGATCTGTTTTTGTGACCAAAATTCGGGATATCTTTCTTCAAACTTTGGTTCAAGTCCCTCATTTAAGAATATTTCAATAAGATGCTCCTATATTAGTATGGATTCATCTGTGTTCGGGATCCGAGTTAGTCCACGTGCAAATGGGGCTTACACCCAGTCGGGAATATCAAAGTGAATTATTGTTGTTATTAATTATTTCAACAAAATAAAAATGGACCAAAATTATTTTTATTTTGATTTAAACTTTGCATGAACGGATCCCCCTGATGGTGTTTCGGGACTCCCAAATAAATTTAAATTTTCCACTGACCCCCTGAATAATACCGGAGACTCCTAGGATCTGTAGGGACCACTTTGGAAACCACTTGTCTAAGCAAACGTCTTCTATGCTGAGATGTTCCTAGTCATATTTTCAAATAGTTTTGCAGGTAATTTTTAAATACTTATAGCCTCTTTACCTCTCACACATTATTTTAAACAGCATTTCTGACATACGTTCCGACAGTTATCAACAAAATTTAGTAATATATAATTTAAAATATATTATCTTCATATTAATTACTGTAATGTCTTTTGTATTTACAATAATTAAATTTTTAAGATATTGATGTTTTCTACAGGTGTTTTGTGATTATATAAGAAACATTAATCGCTCTATACCATCAATAAAGAAATGAAATTTTTATATTTATGAACAAAAATTCAAACGCTAAATGACTGGTCATTTTTATTATCTTAATGTAAAATAGTTTTCTTGTAGAGTTTAAAATAGGCTAGAAAAATTCAGATTCTCCTTTTTGTAAGTATTTAATGATATTTTAAATCTAGAGCAGTGGTTTCCAAAGTGGTTCTTACGGACCAGCAAGGGTCTTCGATATCATCCAGGGGGTCCGTGGAAAATTAAAATTGATTTGGGGGTCTCCGAAAAGTTCAATATAAAATTTTTGATCCATATATATATATATATATATATATATATATATATATATATATATATATATATATATATATATATATATATATATATAATGGAAATTTAAATAGGAAACAACAATTCACTAGGATATTCCCAACTGGGTGAATACCCTTGAACCCTTTTGCGTGGAGACTAACTCAGATCCCAAACACAGATGAAACCATACTAATGCAGGAGCATCTTATTTAAATATCCACAAATGAGGGACTTAAACCAATGTTTGAACAAGGTTACCACACATTCTGGTTACTAAAACAGATCCCAATTTTTTATCTTGCAGTAAGAGTTATTGTACAGAAGTTGTTGACCGCTTTCCCGTCTTCCAATTCGGTAGAAGGAGGATTTAGTGTAAAAAAAGCCTCATTGCACAAATGATGAATCCGACTAAACACTAGTGCTCGTGAGGGTTTGCGTTTGCTACACGCAAACATTGAGAAGGATATAAATTCACTCATAACATTTCATCAAGTCCTTTATATTTTCTTAAAATTTTATTTTATAAACAACGTTAGTATTTCAATAAATAATTCTGCAGCAAAATTTTTCTTATTAATTTTGAATTTTTATACTATGCATTTATGTAGCTTTTTCACGGGAAAATTTTGACTTTAAAAAGAGGTCCGTGGGAAAGTTTTGACTACAAAAAGTAGTCCATGGGATAAGAATGTTTGGGAACCACTGATCTAGAACACGAGTTATGGGGCATAGAGGTAAGGAAGATTCACATGTTCAGACGTTTACATGAAAATTCCGGAGGCAATGGGCATATATGCAAAGAACTTTGGGGATTCATTATGTATTCGTCAAAGTATGAGAAAATGTAATCCAAAGAAATACAACAATCCCTCATATACAAAACGGACTCTTTACATAGTAAAATACTTTAGGTACCGTGAAAACGGTACTTTAGGTACCATTTGTTCTTCATAAAAGCAATTTGAAACTTTATAGCGAGTTAGTTAGCTGTTGAATGCTGTCAGAAGTAGTTATAAAATTTATTCTGCTTTTTTTATCCCATTCATTAGACGAAAACAAGAAATATTGTTCTTTTCGAACGAGAATACTTATCGATAAAAAATCCCCATTTCAAATACACGTACCGTTTAAATGTATTTTATATTCTCTACGATGTTAATACTAAATTTTGTACTGATCGAAATTTAATTTAAAAGAAACTTGCTACTTTTACTGGTTTAAAATTAAGAATAGTAAAAACCTATCTCTTTCTATATACTAACATTGTTAAATTGGCTTTTTCGATGTACCTTTTCTCAAAATCTGTTATATGTAAATGCTTGAAATTTCTTATAAAATTAAAGTACACCTTTCTTATTATACTGAAATGAGATTGTCAGCTATTTTTGAATTTTTCCATAATTTATAAAATATTTTATCAAGCATAATGAAATTTGACCCATTTTTCACATAAAAAAATTTGTAAAAAATGAATGTTTGAGTTTTTTTTTTCAAAATGCTCATTTCAGTATGTATTAGCAATCATTATAAATATATCATTAAAAAATGTACATACCTGTGAAAAGTAATTTCTCAGAAAAGATACATCGAACATCAAAATTGATATTTTGAGATAAATTGATTTTAATGTATACAGTGAGGCTTCTAATCGGCTAGGAAATAAAAAAAAATATAAGACTGAATTTACAATAAAAGATAAATGTTTTGGTTTATATCAGACGTTAGACTTTTACGCAAAAACGAAGTGCATAATTTACATATATCGCTATTTAAATGGGCGTGGCCAGTTTCAGTGACTATTTAAAAATAGCTTTTAAAGTCTTCTAATTACCCTAGAGGTTAAAGTAAGGTACTTTTAAAATGATTAAAAAGTATATAATTTGAAAATGTGTGTAAAAATCTCAAATTGTCAAAAAAATAAGATTTCAGTTTTCCAACTCCTCTTAGCGTTATAGCTCGTACCTTTCTATTAAAATGCATATTGTTAAAAATGTTATTATACGAGTCTTATAATTAGCTGATTCTTTTTGGATGGATGGACTAAAATGGATGAAGCAAAATTTATTGATGTTTTTACTCCATTATATTTTTCGATGGCAATAGATATACCCCAATTTATTAAATATCCACTGTAATGTTTAAAAGAATAACGGTAGCGTATTCTTGGTTAATTTAAATATGGAATTTATTTACGTCACAACTATTGAATATTTTTTACAGAATGATACATTACAGTTATTAAAGTTAATTATAGATTGTTAGAGTCCACTATTTTGTGAGAGGAGGATTCGTTGGCCACCGCTCGCGGGCAAGTTCAAAGCATCTCTCCCCTCATCTTCTGGTCGACGAGCTAGATTCCTCGGGGGTCAAAAAGGGGTTGCGTTGCAGCTGCAAAATGCACGTGTGGGTGTCGGGTCCACAAAGAAGCCGACTAGATGTTGATGTTTCAGAGAAGTGACGTTACACCACTAATCACTGCGTCTTTAGTTATATTTAAATGTCTTGAACTATTTATGAACACTAAATAAGCTTTTAGAACGTTCTTTTTTGAAAAATTTTATCAAATCATAGAAAAACAATTATTTTTGATTGAAACAATATTCAGATTTATATATTGGTTAAATACTTACATTATATGTAAGAAAACATTATATATATATATATATATATATATATATATATATATATATATATATATATATATATATAATTTATTAAAAATAAATTAATTTTCTAGCAGAGCCATTTTTGTAACTGCAAATGTTCTAATAATCAGTAGGACATTCATTTATATTTTCAGCTTGTCTCTAATGCTTAAGATACTCAATCGAATCTTTCACATTTAAAGAAAACATACTGCAATTCGAGAAATATTGCCTTTCATCATTGTACAATTTTAACTCAGGTTATTTCATAACAACCGCAATTAGATTTTCAAACAAACGATACATTGCAATGCAATATTTCACAAGACGTAGAAGAAATGATAATGATCTATAATGATTGGAAGAGCATTTTCTAATAAACATTCATCCAAAACTTTAGTCTCTTACATCATCATTACGATTGCACAACACACACACACACACACACACAGCCACAAGTATTTCTTCAGATTTTATCTAAAATGAATATATTGCGGATCACATGTTTTAGATTGCATACACTAATCATTTTTGATATTCATACTCCATCATTTTTAATGTTTTATGTTTCTTAAACGTTACACATTACCCAATTTTACAGCTACTTTTCTTTAAAATAAAAACATTGCATTAGGAAATAAGACATTTCAGTTTAAATTCAAGGTTTTAGAAGGAAAAATATGTTTTTAAAAGGTTTTCCAAGGGATGTTTCTAGGGACAAGACCCAGGTGGAAAGTTGTGTGGACAGCACTTAACATCGGTTTGTGTTTACATAACTCCACAGAAGCCATTAAGGAGTTAGAATGGAAGGATGCAGCTGATATATGATGCAAAAAAACAGCAAGTAAAACTTGCAGAAGTGCACATGTTAGAAGTTTTGAGTACAAAATAAAATGTCAAAAACATCTCTTGATTGTGATATTTTATTAGTAAAAATCTTGAAATTTTGTTGGAGAAGATTTAAACATTTTCCCCTTCAAATTATAATTCAATTTAATAGTTTTATGTTGTATATATTTTTCGCTTAAGGCGACAAAGTATCTTTTTAACCGTGATTATGAAATAGGGCATAAATGAACAATTTCCTTAATTTTTAGTGTCTGTTGAATTAGAATATCCAGGTAAATTTTTTTTAAAAATATTAATGCATTAATAATTATTTCAATTTTATTTAGAATGTCAAATTTTCAAAATATTCCCCCTTTTATGAAAAATTCTTCTATAATAATAATAATATTTTGCTTATATATAACTAGGACTTCTACACAGAGACTGAACTGATTTTTGAAACGTGCACATTATTTTCATTTATTGTGATCAGTTAAAAAAAAAAAACGATGATTGTGTTAAAATTTTTCTACTCTGATATATTAAAATACAATAGAACCTGTTTCTTTGTGCGGTCATATTTATGCAATTTTATTTTTGTGCGACTTTTTATGCGCTATCTAATTTTCATATGGTGTAAGAATTTTAATTGCTTTGGCGCCACTGTAATGTTTTCTATCTATTTACCAGTGGCGTAACGGAGAATGTTAGAAACACCCTCCCCCTGAGAGTCAGGTTTCGCCTTTAATATTTTATAAATTGGGTAATTACGTATTTAGCGTCAGTCAAGCCTTGATCCTCTAGAGTCCTGCCCCCTCCCCAGTGGTGTACGTTATGCCACTGAAATTGAGACACTTCAAGACGCTCTGTTCATTTGTTATAAACAGTCTCCCGATAATGCGCATTCAGTAGCTTTCTCTTAATGCTCCAGCTTGCAGCCCGTGCTTGATTGAAGACGAAATTTTCAATGACAGTGACATTATCAATAATTTGATAGATTATGAAAACGGGCAAGAAAACCGGATTCTTTGAGAGTAGATAAAAATATGCAGGGATCCAGCCTTCCAACAAATTGGAACAGCATTTTCTTAAAATGGATACCAATTAAGAAAGGAGTATAAAATTTCAAAAAGGACTTCAATCATTCGTGACATTTACAAGCAACTGACCACCCGACCTTCGTCACAAAAACTTATCTATTATTTTATGTTGCCAAAAATAAATCCATCGAAATTGTACCTTCCAGTGAACTTATAACCAGTTTTGAACTTATGCACCACAGGGTTTTGGATTACAAAGAGTAGCAATGCATTATGCATGTGCATTTTGAAAACTTATCCGTGTATACAATGAGAAACTATGTTTTTTGAAATGTGTTTCCATGAGTAATATTTAGTTATTTATTTTGTTTTGGAAGTACTTTTACATAAATTTCGTAAATAATTGGTATATTTTATAAATGCGACTTTTTATTATGCGGTCCCTTTCCACCTCATAAAAAAATTCTGTAGTATTTCCACGTATTAGTTTATTATATGTTTTATGAAATTTGTGAATATTTTTTGTGCGTTTATTTTTATGCAGTCCCTATCTACCGCACAAAAACATGTTCAACTTTATAAATAAGTCCACTCGTAATAATATATTTCAAAATTCCAAAAAATCAGGCTTTCATTATAATAATATTTGATTATTAATAATATTAATAATCGAATTATTACTGTTCTAGAAGCATTTTTCATAAAATAGAGAATGTTTTGAGTGTATGTCATTATTTTTTTTCTTTTATTTCTTTCCAAAAAAATGGAATTTAAATAATATTTTAATATAATATTCTAAAACTATATATATTTTATATGTGGGTTCTAATGCAAATGACACTCAATAACAAAAATTACTCATTTTTAAGCTTTTATAAAGTCACAAATCCGAAAACAATCAGGCACACATTTCAGCACCAATTTTAATTCAAAGCTTGATACAGTCGTATTGTTTAATTACACTTCTGCATTTAATTTTAAATTGTTCATTTGTTTGTTTAGCTAATTTTCTTCCAAATATTCTGTATTCATTACTTCAAATGTTTTTTGGAAAAAAAAGAACTTCCGGTAGGAAATTATCATTACCTATTTCACTGAAAAAATTTACATTTTAAATTAGTAAAATTTTATATGCTTAAATATTTAACAAGAAATTCTATAGATAACGTTTCATATAAATTTTTATTAAACGGCCACTGACAAACCTTATTAATATTTATATTTAATTTAAAAGAATTTATGTTTTAATCCTTCGTATTATTTAGAATGTTTAAGTTTGGTATTATTATATTTAAGGGAAACCAAATACAATTTATTAGGTATAAAACTTCAGTGAAATTTATTACTATTTATGCTCTTATATTTCCGTGTTCGTATAAATAGATCTGTGAAAAAAAAATTAAGTATTTACACATTCATGAAATTGTCGAACATGCGCAGTAGCGAAATTTTTACTTTCCAGATTCACTTTTATATATATTTCGAAAGACTTCAATTCAGTATGAAAGGGTGGAAGTAGGTAGTGAAAAAAGTATAAATAGAATTGGATAGAAGAAAAACAGAGCCATAATGCGTTCGGTGTTCGTGTGTAAACATTTTTTCTATCCTTTTTTACCGCAGCTGGATACTGGCTCAATTCCAGATGTCGGTGTTTATTTTTTTCGTATGTTTCACTACATCTATTCTTTGCCTTCCGCGAAAATAAAAAGTACCATTTCTGCGGTAGAAGGGAGGGGTGTAAAATCGAACGCGGTGAGGAAAAAAGGAGGACCGAATGATTGATAATAATTGCAGAGGGCATCTAGAAAGCAAAGAGGAATAATAATAATACCAATAAAAAGGTAGCGCATTCCTTTTTCGGGTAGCAATGGAAGAGGTTATTACATCTACGTGGCTTGTTGACGATGCTTTGAATACGTAATAATGGTAGCTAGTCCCCTTATTTTTTCTTTACTTCAAACCTTTGTTGTATATATTTATAAGTAGTAAAACTACCATCGGAATTGTTCGAGTTCCTGACTCGTTTCCTTGCTTCTAAAGAACAATAAGCATGTCCGTATTAAATTGTTTCGTTTTCTAATAGATTATTTACACTTAAAAAGTTGTCTATTCTTAAATTCAGGGGGAAATAACGAAATTTAATGAACTGGAATTAGATCTTAGTGTGATGTATTTTAAGTAAATCCTTAAGAAAAAGGTATTTTAAAATAATATTCAGAATATATATAAACATTATACATATATGTATAGTATTAGCATTATTTGAATATTGTTACACTGTTTTCACTTCCTTGAAATTTAATGGTGCAGGCCTATATTAAAGGGGAAAATTGGCTCACCTAATTTATGTTTAATTCAGCACAATCTTTGTTACTAAGTCTTAGAATTTGCTGTTATACTACTGAAACTATCTTGTTTCTGGCCTATACTGATTTGTTCTATTTCCATAATCAGTGAAATACTTTTAACGCGAAAACGCTCAAGACGAAATATTGGTTAACACGCGAAATAATACACCGGTTGCGACAAGCTGCTGTGTATTTCCGTACACTTTTTTCCTTTTAGAGCGAAATGAAAATCACTTAACACAAAAGAGATTTCCCTTCTGGATATTGAAACTGACACTTAATGAAATGTTTGAAAAAGTTTCTTAGCGTTTGGACTGTTCTACTGTAGCATTGGAAGAATTCGTTCAAGTAGATGATGATAATGTGTGTACTCTCTCAATTATGGCAGGCAAATACATTTGGAAGTTTATTCAAAGATAAAACTATCACATAGATGCAGATTCCGATGGTGAAAAGAAAATTAATAACAGTTCTGATTCCACGTTATCCAAAATGAGGAACACCATGAAAAGTATGCAAGTTATTTAGACGGTACATTCCAATGGTGAAATGAAATTACGAAATAGAGGACATCGAATATTTTGTTAACAATTTGATACTAAAAAACAATGCAAATATAAATATATATATATATATCAGATTACTTTAAGAAAACTCAATAAATGTTTTGTTTTTCAAAAAACCTTTTATCAAATATATGCATATATACATACCTATTGTAAATAAAATGTACTCTAGCAATCCTAATTTTGTTGAATATAGGGTTTTTTCCATTTTTCAATATCTCTTACACGAAATTCTTTCAACACGAAAAAATACTTCAGTCCCCTCAATTTAGTGTTAAACGAATTTCACTGCATTGCTTTGCTTCATTAAAAAAATTGACAATTCAGTTGTTTATTTATGTATGTGCATGTGTTTTAGAAGCGTGCATGTATGTGCGCAATTAATAGAAACAATATTATTATAAATGTACTGACCATTAGATATTATTTAGAAAACAACAAACATAATGAGTGCATGCGTGTGTAATGGGGATTTTTCTAGATAAGCTTTTTCTATAGAATATGACAAACAGAATGAAGTATTTAAACATATTACCCCAGAAGATATTACTCAAAGTAGGAAGTGACACCTTTTCATACAAACAAGCACCAGAAAATCAAGGTTTCATTCCAATCATTTGAGTTTTTTTGTATTCTTCCCACTTGACTGCTATTAGTATATGTTTCTACTACATACTTTTAAATGCTTTTCGAGAGTGAAAATCTCTACTAGACTTCAATTAGTGTATAGAGATTCGTGTAAAAGTGTTTATTCTGAACAAATTTCTTAGTTAAATAAAAACTTTACATTAATTTTCGAATGGGTTTTGGCACCGCCTTCTTTGTATGAAGTGAAATTTATTAGGTCTAGGGGTACTTGTTAAAATACAGTTTTTTCAAATAACTTTAATTTTTTTATAAACACAAATTCCCTATATCATCGTAAGAATATAAATAAAAATAATAACAAAAATTTCTTACATAATAGGTGCGAATAAAAATTAACTTATTTACGCCGTCTTTGTATTCCAAAAAAATGGGATACTTGTTTTGATAAATCCAAAAAGCTTTATTTTAAAATATTCCATTACTTAAGATAATATTCTCTGAAGGACACTTAAGAAACAAAATTAGTAATGAAATGAGCCTTTTTAATAGCATTTAATAAATGTTAGATGAAAACATTTGGTTTAGAACTTCTCTATCACTCCCCTAAGCCAAATGTTTCGGAAGAAATCCCCCAAGTTAAATATATTTAAATGCTGCTTTTTCTTGAGATAAATAAGTTAAATCCTTCAATTTTTTTGTATAAAATTTAAAGGATAACTGCTCTTTATGTTAATGAAATAATATATCGATTACAAATATACAGGTGAATGTGAACATATTATATAATATTTTTCCACCAAATAACTACATCATAAGACAGTTTTTAATTCTCTTTTCGTTTGTCTTTCATAGAGTTTGGACTGGGACATAAGATTCCCTGTCTATCAAGTAATAACTATTTATAAACATTTTTTGGCACTGGCGTAGCTAGTCCTGAGTGGGCTCCGTATCAAAATTCCTTGGATGCCCTTTTTGATGGGCTCTCAATATTTCACGATTTATTCTTGCACATTTTGGGGCCCCTGAAGATTGGGGGCCCCGTATCATTGATACGGCTGATACGGCGGTAGCTACGCCCCTGTTAATTGCCCATTTATTTTCTGATGAAATATAAATCATTGTTAACGAAACTTTGCAACCATTTAAAAATTTTCTAAAAGAACATAAGAGTTAGAGAGAGAGAGAGAGACAGTGTTGGATATATTTCTTTTAAACTTTAACACAAGACTTATGTACAAGGTACTACGCTAAATTCGCTATTGGTCGGCTGCTAAACCAATAGTTTGCTGTTGAGGAAACAATGTTTACAGAATGTTTATTAATTATTTATCAACCGTTAAAATTTATTTTGAAGAATAAAAGAAACAAAGAATTGTTTTTTTATATCAGAAACTAATTTTTTTATCTCCCGTAAAGGAAGAAACATCTTGCATTGTTCATAGTCTATTATATTTTCGGTGTCTAATCAAAAGAATATAAATACAAAAGAAGTTGTTATATAAAACAAGCGCTATAAATTACTAGTACCTAGAGTAAAACAAAAAATTTATTTATCAAACACTTCACAAAATAAACCTTCAAGAAGTATGTCTCGTACTCATAAATTTTCAACATAAAATAATGAGCTTTAAATTGTAAGGAGATAATAATTAAAAATTAAGCTTTTATACAGCACACACACAATTTCCTCCCTTCAATATAAAAACAAAAGTAAAAGAACAGTATAAAAATTTATCTCTCTCTAAAAGAAACAGACGTAAAAAATTTGGTGTTCGATTT
Organism: Trichonephila clavipes; assembly: GCA_019973935.1. Lineage (NCBI taxonomy): Eukaryota > Metazoa > Arthropoda > Arachnida > Araneae > Nephilidae > Trichonephila > Trichonephila clavipes. Next base: position 3,240,396 of record BMAU01021233.1, read on the forward strand.
AATTCCACGAAGCATCGATGTTGAGCTAAAGTAAACACTTTTCTCTTTCCTTTCTTCATTTTCCAATTTTCTCGGTGGCATCAGCGGAATGAAATCTTTCTTCAATTAAATCTAATCCAGACTACACTATCGGCTGTCTTTTGGGGGAATTTAGATACTTTGTTGAAGCAGCAAGTAACTGGGTATTGGTACATGAACACATAACAATCTTTTTTATTTAGTGTTCTTTTTACCGTTTATTTACGCTACGAATGTATCTAACACTTTGGTTCTCGAGAAGAAAGAAAGTTATTGGAGTGGGAGTAATTCAATTTGTTATTTTACTTCTGTTCGTGAAGCTTTAATACGTATTTGGAAACATTAAGTTTCTCTCTATCTGAAATATTCTGTAAGAATTTTGGTGTATATGAATTATTTGCATTTTCAGTTAAACATTTTAAAAATTGCAAGGCGTTGGAATATTTCTTTAATTTTTTCTATGGTTTACTGCATTAATTTTCAAACCTTAAATCATATAATTTTTAATGTAAATAAACGAAATTTGAAATCAACTGGAAAATAGGTGAAATTAATGGGGAAAATAAAAAAATAAACATATAAGGATTTTTTTTAAATTTTCAAAAAAAAAAAACTAAATTTATAAATATATGCACAAATAAAAATATTATTCATTGCCCTTACCTTGTTTCTGTTTGAAAACAATTACATATGTATGTTTTTATTACTTTCTGTATAAGTAATCCTAATTCCTATCATCCTCAAAAACGACATTGTTCTCAGAAAGCGTGCTAACAATGAAACTTTTGTCATACATAAAGGTATAAAGTATACAAATTCTAGTTATTTCAGAAATGATAAAATGGTTTTAGTACAATTAAAATTTTATAAAAGACTATACATGTGTTATGTATAAAAAAATATGAATTTTTAAACATACGATACAAGTCTATTAGGCTATACATTAAGGGATAAGAATATTTACCAAAGAGGAAAATAAATCTTAAATTTTTCACCCTATATCTACACTAGCTTCACCAAGGGCCACTTTCCACTTAGTCACACCAAACACATGTCTAGTGAGCAAAAAAATTAAAGGCGCAAAAAATGGAGGGCGGAAAAAAAAGAAAAAATTAAAATTACAGAGAAGGTTCCACCACCCACGAGTCAAGAAAAACGCATTTCCGCCTTTAAGAGAAGAAGGAATGAAATGATAGAAAAACTATTGAAATGGTGGAATTTTATGTCGCAATGCATTCAAAATGATATTACCATGGAAATTGATCACAATGACATTACAGATTATTTTACAATGATCAAAGCTCTAAGAAAACCTTTGTTGAACCAATTCCCAATGACAATGATTCAAACAAAGAATAAGGTGTCTAAATGTAGAAAATAGTAAAACGTGTGACGGGGCTTTACCGCGCTTTTCCTATTAATCCCCTTTTGGAATCTTTGGGGCCAGCATTGAGTTAATTCACAGCCAATCCTCTCAAGAAGAAAAAGTGAAATTCAGATTAGTTAGATATATAGAGAAGGTTTTGTAATCGCGAAGAGAAGAAGGAGAAAGGAAGCTGAGATGCTGAACGCCGTGACCTGATGGTAAGGAATTAAACTTAGAAGCGGAATTATAGAACGGGCTTTAACGAGTTAAGGAAATTAAGGAAGATAAAAATTCATAGGATAACTTTGCTTAAAGTTAAGTGGTTAGGATTCCAGGTGCCTATTTACTTAGAATTTAAGAATACGTTACATCACTCCTGATTGCCTTCCTATAGTAAGACTTGTGTTGTTCAATATAATTAGACAATAATAAATTCGATTTATTATGGCTAACTTGGGTGATCAATCATTTCCTCCCACAAATCTAGGTCGCGTAGATAAAGAGAGGATACCCCCAGGCAGTGGGGTATCACAAACGTTTAGCGACGAAAAAGAGGATAATTAACAAGTTAAAAACAGTTCATACAGCAATGTATATTCTATACTATCATTGCAAACGATTCCAAGAATTTAGTGTTCTAATTTACAAAAGGGTGGGTGGTCTGCGTTGTAGTAAGGTAAGAAATGAACAATAACAGCCAAACTATGCCACAATCCTTTCCTTACGGTGGCCAACGCCCATGACACGGTGGGTCCATAGGATAATGGAAAGACTCTTCATACAGTAAAAACAATGAAAGGGAAAAAAGTAAGAGAGTGGTATAGGAAAATCCCTCCCGAACCAAAACTGACAAGGTAAGAAATGCAGGAGGGTGGTGCTCTGGAAGTACTGGGTTTCGAGTGGGATGACAATTTGAAGAGTCCAGGCCACTAGGGAGGTTAAAAGTGAGCTTTAACACTGGATGCACCTTGTGACTTATTGCCTCAACCATTCGACAAGTATAACACATACACTCTTTCTTTTACACTGCTATATGCGAGTACATCAAGAAGTCTTATGTATCGTTAGATTAGTATGTAACGGTATTTATTTATTCTATTTAGCTATCTTTAGTGAAATTAGAAGTCGAATCAATATCTGAATTTAATACAAACATCCTCGAACACGAATTTACGATTTTTAAGTCAACGCATCTCAATTTAAAATTTACAGTTAACTTAACCTCTGGCCGGAACATCCGTCTCTCTTGCTTTGATGCCTGTAGATAACGTTGGGGTTTGATTTTTGGGTGGGCTGTGCCTTGACATCTTCAGTCGGAATCTGCTTCGTGAGAGAATCACGTGGTGGTACTTGACTATTTTTTTCAACTTACGTCTATCAGCCGGATATATTTCTATATATTTTTCTTTTTTTGGTATTGTTAATTTTTAATTACTTTTATATGAATATAAACAATTTTTAATCAGTTTTTATAAAAATATTAGTCACAATTTTAGTGATAAAAATGTGTTGTTGTGCTTGATTTAAGCCTACACATCTTATTTGGGCCATACTCAATTTTATGAGCTATAAGGACATACAAAACAGATTTTAAGGTAATAAAATTCAAAACAAATTACGTACCCATCTGTCAGACGGATGTTCTTTAGTGCGGAACAAAAAATGATGTTCTGGCCTGAGGGTTAAGAACCCGCTTTGTGTACACGTATGACAAGTGCGTATGACTGCAATTTTATTCGCCTTTTTTTCTAAACTTTCTCTCTCAGTCCATGTGTAACTCAAAATTAACGACGCGCATGCAGTTTCATTAACATTATATGGAGATTTCTCAGTTAATAAAAAATTGCTTTTTTTAAACATGCCTATAATATTAATTTCAAAGTAGTTCTTTCAATTGGAAACAGCTTGAAATTATATCTATGTAAATTTTGAAACACATATCACTAGGTGCAAAATGCATTTTATTTAAGTTGTAGATCTAGAATATTTGTTGACAAATATATATATAATTTTAGTTATTTTTGTATTCTGAAAACCTATATATAGACCGGCTTATTTAATGCAGGACAAGGCTGTCACTCGCCGCCCACAACGAACTTTTTTGCGACCCGTCCAGTATATAGACACACAATAATATATATATATATATATATATATATATATATATATATATATATATATATATATATATATATATATATATTATATATATATGCATAAAATATGAAAATTTCTTTCGAAATAGGGAAGATAATAGCAAAGAAAGGAGGTCAAGTGTCCGGGCGCAAACATTTTTCTTGTTCTTGTATTTATGTTTATATTATAATGTATTATTCGAAATAAGTTTACATTTCTATAAATATTGATTTTTTTTGCGCGCCACTCAAAGTTATACCTTGTTTGCTTAGCCCAAGTTAACCTTTGAGTAGTTTGACACCCTAGCTGAAGGAATCTCAAAATTCAGCTTGCTTTTTTCCTTTTGGGGGATACTGCAGGTGAAATTATTGTATTACTCCACAGAGAAATAATGTGTGACAAACACTATAACATATTTAAACACAACACTGAAAATACCGTGAGTGCATATGTGTGTGAGATTTTTTCACTTGACTCTAGGTAGACCTTGAGACTGACTAAGCGTAACTTGCCTTGGCTCCATTACTTAATGAAGTTATCATTGAGAAAAGTAGGTTTTCAATTTCTCAGTCATTTAAGAATAATTGTCATTCCTCTTAAACATCACTGATTTCAAAACTATTAATTTAGAAATGGCTGATCAACTCTAGCCCTATTGACACACACACAACCGCGATATAACTTGATTATTTACCAGAAACGTGAGACAATTACAAAGAGTTCCTGATTTCGAAATAACAGAGATATTTATTTTATGAGGAGGAAAATTTCACAATAATTAGTATCAGGATCATATTTCAAATAGAAAATTATGTGCCGAAACTCGAGATACTGATAAACTTTTCTGTAGTAAAAGTCAGTCTTTGCCGAGAAATGGATAATGTATCAATCTCTTTTAGCTTTGTTAGAATGCGTTTCAAGTTTCTGATTTTAATTAAAATTTTGTATATATATATATATATATATATATATACATATAAATAAAAATGAAGTGTCTGTTTATAATTTGAAATTAACAGCTTTTTACTAAATGCATTTAAAACTACATGAAAAAATCAATTTTTAAAATGTTTGTCTGTCTTTCTGTCTATCTGTTTGTTCCGGCTAATCTCTGAAACGGCTGGACCAATTTTGACGAAACATTTACTGCAGATAGCTAATGTTATACGGAATACCGTTGGCTACTTTTATTTTAGAAAAAAAAATTAGGATTCCGAGAAAATAAAATTAAAAACAATGAAATAGTGAGCAATATCCGATTCAAATAGGGATTATTTATTTCAATAGGGACTGTTTTTATTCAATAGGGATTATTTTTATTTAATAGGGATTATTTTATTTCGCGAGCCTTCTGTCTCAACGATTGCTAGCAGTTATATCAAACTTTTTTCTTTGATTAGGTTGCTGCCATTCACGACATTTCCCGTTCATGTCTTGATCCTAATGATTTACTGTCCTTAACTGCATTGTCAAAGATCATGCGTCCCTTTCACCCCCTTCCTTGCGGCTTCGTTTGTGTTCGCGTTTCACCCTACTTGCTACTTAGAACTATTTTGATCCTAAAAATTTTAGTCCTCACTCCATCGACAGTGTCAAAGGTCACGCGTCCCTTTCACCCCTTGCTCAAAATAAAGCAAAGAAACAAATAAAACAAAAAAGAAACATAGATTCAAAAAGTAGAAGAAAAGTTTTCGAAAACTCTGCGAAGGGAACAAACACTTTTATGTTTAACTCCACGTGGACAAAGTCGCAGGTAACAGATATTTAATATAAAATAAATGCATCAGAGAAAGTAATATTATCGTATTATACATCCAGATAAAAATTATTTACACTTTTTTTAGCGTTTATTACACAAAATTTGTAACAATGTGTTATTTTTGCTGAGCAGGTAGAGGTTTTCAAAAATCGACCAAAATGAAAGTTACAGGGCGTCATAAATAATAATAACAATAATAAAAAAAATCAGCAATTATATGTAAAGATTTAAAATTTAGAAAACATGGTTTTTTTGTTCAGCTGAGTTACGTAAAAAGTTTTTTTCTGTTTAATTTATACAATTCACGTAAAATTAACTCATTAAAAACTTGTTTATCCTTCAGTCTGTATTTTTAATTTTTAAATTCACCCGTGCGAAGAACGGGTATACCAGCTAGTATATATATATATATACCGGGTGGGTAAAAAGTCCGTAAAAATTTTAAAAATTCATAAAATCCGGAGAAATGAACGAAAAAAGAAACTGTTTGCAGGATCAGCATTAGTATGTCACGGGATTTTTTTTAAGCTAGAAAAAAATAATTCGAAAATCATCCGGTAGGTGGCGCTGATGTTCGCAAATCAAAGAAATAATGCATACATAATGAACAGAAAACTTTCACAACTTTATTACACCATATGACCACCACCACAGGGGAGAAGACATTCCAGGCGAGTGACAAATCCAGCAACGGCAGAGTGCAACACGTCCGGATGTATGGAGGATACTTCTCTGCGGATCGCATCTTTCAGTTCCGACAGACTTGATGGACCGGATAAATACACGCGAGATTTCAAATATCCTCACAACCAGAAGTCGACCGGTGTTAAATCTGGAAACCGAGGAGGCCATGGGTACCTGCAGCGCCTGCTAACGATTCTGTCTTTCCCGAACGTCTGTATCAAGAATGCCTTAACCGGGTTAGCTGTGTGACTGTTTGCTCCATCCTGCATGAACGTGACATTCGCAATCTGACCTCGTTGAATTAAACATGGCACGACAGTCTCCCGCAGAAGCGTTAGATAACGCTGAGCATTTACCGATTCCGTTCTCCATCCATTTACTGGGCACTGCGTTTCAAAGAAGGGTCCTATGATAAATGAACCCGTGAAACCACACCATGCTGTCCCTTTTGGGGAATGCAATGGCTTCTGTGTGTACTCACGTGGATTAGAGGTCGCCCAAATGGGACAGTTATGGTTAACGTCACCATGAAGCGAGAAATGTCCTGTTCCATTTTAGAGAAGGCCCACTTCGCAAATGCTTCCCTCTGAGCGGTATCTGCTGGCAAAAAGTCATGGCATGATTGCAATTTGTACGGGTATAGCTGGAGGATTCGACGAAGAATATTGCGGACAGATGATGGTGGTAAGCCCAATCGTCTGGCAGCTTCACGAGCACTGTTGGTCCCTGAAGCTGCTTCGGACGCAATCGCTTCCATTTCGACAGCAATGCAGGGTACACGTGCTTCTTTCAAGCATGGTCGTCCGGCTCGTGCTCGATCCTCCAACTTTCCTGTTTCCTCAAAAGGTTTAACTTTAAGAGACCTGCAGGTGTTAAAGGGCCTTTTCCACTCTTCACATTTTTCTGAACTAAGAATTTACGCATGGCAATGGTCGCTGATTCCTCGTTCATGTAAAATAACTTCACCAACAATGCTTTATCCGGTGCACTGAGCATCCTTGTTCACATTCACTGTATGTAATGGGGAAGTGAATGTGGATTCATTGAGAGCAAAGGTTTTTTATAGCCGTCTAATTTGCATATTTACACCACAGATGCTTTTAACAGCGCCACCTACCGGATGATTTTCGAACTATTTTTTCTAGCTTAAAAAAAATCCCGTGACATACTAATGCTGATCCTGCAAACAGTTTTTATTTTCGTTCATTTCTCCGGATTTTATGAATTTTTAAAGTTTTTACGGACTTTTTGCCCACCCGGTATATATATATATATATATATGTAGTGATGACCGTTGTTGGTATATTTGTTTGCTTATTCAGGGTTTCAGGAAACATCTTAAGAGTGGATGTTCAAGTTTATTTTCGGGCCGCGGTAGCCGAGTGGTATAGGTATCGGACTGTGGCTTGTTTTGTCACAGGTTCGAGCCCAGTACCACTAAAGACCCGCCGTGTAGGGCAGCGATGCACGTTAAATCTGTCGAGAGCTGAAACGTCCTCCCGTTGGTGTGGTGTGGTAGTTAGGAGAGGGGGTGCCAGCTCAGGTGTCGTCCACGTCACTTGACCATGGTTCAAAATTACGTGGTCCGTCGCCAAAAGCCCTCGTGTAGATGAACAGTGTGACGTTAATATTCAATCAATCAATCAAGTTTATTTTCACATGAAACATTAAAAGTGTTACAACATCACAATAAGCATTCGAACACATAAAACACAATGGATAAAGGAGCGACAGCTATTTATATATATTCAAGACGATGAGACGGAGACCAAAATAGGTGAGCACAAAATACTTTCGTTTTTATACAGACAGTAAATATCGCGTGACTCCTATATAACAAGAGATGTGACTGGTTAAAACTGGCGAGAAAGAGATTTTCTGTTGCAATAATACTATTTAATTACGATTAATATTAGAGCGTTAGTTTTGAATCAAATAATTGAAAATTATTTAAAGATTGTTTAAAAGAGTTAATTATAAAATGATACTCTGAAGGAAAATGTTTATATATATTAACTCAATAGCGCAACAGCACATGGAGAGTCAATACGTACTGTGCCCATCTCCGTTTTCCTGACCTTGGACATTGAGGTGCGGGAGCAGATATTACGGTCAGGTGACAAATCCAGCATTTCTCAAACTGTGGGGCGCGCTCCCTAAGAAGCGGGATAAACCATTGATGGGGCACGAGCATATCGAAACGTCGAAAATAAGTCATTGTTTAAAAATATTAATTTATTGAAAGGAAGCAAAACAAAATGCGTTATGACATAATAAATAAATTACGCTGATTTAAAAAAATTATAAATGTACCAGTACTGCACACTGTATTTGGTAATTAATTTAACAATACCAAGCTAAGATCAAGTTTAACAATTATCAGTGACTCCATGGGTTTGTCATATATGAAATTATATAAAAAGTTTAATATTCATCTTAACAATTTGAACGGTTTGTAATTAAGTTCGTATTGTAGACTTACGGTGAAGTACATTATTATTATTGAATTCAATACATTGTTAGTATTTGGATGGGGAAGGGAATGGTGCGAAGAAAATTATGACTGAAAATTGGTTCGCTAGTATCGAAATTTTGAGAAACACTGAATCAATCTGATTCGAGATCCCAAGTGTTAAGTTCCCAAGCAAGCTCGGTTCTCCTTTATCGACCCACTGAAGGGATGAAATGCTAAGTCTACGTTGCCGAGCCAGGGGTTTGCACCTCGGTCCTGTGGCATGGAAGTGCGATGCACTACCACTCAGACACTGGGCTTCCATATATATATATATAGTCTTATTCTCTACAAACAAGAGATAACATCCAAAAATCCTATTCGAAAAAAACATAGACAGTAGGAAAATCACACAATGAAGGACACATGAGTAACCGAGATTAAAAATTGTAAAATGGATGCTGCAGTATTATAAACATTGCTGACTTAGGACAGCTAGTATATAAAATAATTTATATAAAAGTAGGGTTGAACATATTTTTGGCCAGCCAGTCTTACTGCTTTATGTAAATAATAATTGAGCTAAAACCTATTGAAAGTAAAGAATAGGAATATCTAAATCCATTACAAGATAGAGGTAACTTACCTAAAAATTGCACTTAAAAATGCAGAGCCCGCGCTAAATCTGAGTGCAATAAATAAGTTATTGCCAGATTATGGACCTTAATGCAGATTTAAATCATGTGAATGGCTGAAATGTAGCAGTTACCAAAAATGTAAAAAGAATGGAAAAAAACCCAATAAGAGAGTTACAAATTACCATAACTTTAGTAACACTAGAGTATATAAGAATAAAATAATAATAAGTAATTTTATCTAATATTAGAATACGGAGGTAACTATAACTATGAAATGTGTAAGTTTATAGTAATAAACTATTATCAATCTCAGAATTTTTAATCTTTACTATTTTGAAAAGCTTTATTCATATAACTATTAATAAAATTAATTGGGTATTTCTGATATATATATATATATATATATATAATCCAATATTAAAAATTCTATATATAAATATATACATATACATACACATATATATAAATATATACATATACATACACATATATATAAATTTATACATATATATACATAAACACAAATATATAAATGGAAATATAAAAATAAACATATAGTTATATACCTAAGATAACTAAAATTAGGAAGAAGGCACAGTACTATAATGACAAACTTCTGGCCTTAGGATCCAGGATTGCAGGTTTAAACATGTTTTGCGGCCAGCCAACCTTCAACTGTAATTTGTTATACTATGTACCAAGAGGAAAGGAAAGAATTATATATGTAGAATTTAAATATTAAAAAATCCTTAAACTAAATAACATATGAACAAAAACATAACCTACTTTTATTCGGAGTGTAAACGATGGCCGAGAGTGCATCAACAAGTAATGTGTTCCTGCCAGATACGAGGGGTGTGAGCAGTACCGCATAAAATTAATTGCGATTCGATAATAAGAGAATTATATTATATTATATTATATATATATATATATATATATATATATATATATATATATATATATACTTTTAAAAAATCATAAAAATAATCATATGAAATTAGTGTAAAATATAAAAGAAACACAAAAAATATATATTATTTAAAAAATTTAATAAGCATGTGGCGCCATCTATTTAATAATTGTAGAATAAATTAGATATTGTATAAATTTAAAAAATCACTACAAAAAATAATAACAGTAAATAATTACAGTAATACAAAATTGTAACATTAAAAACCATTATTAATATAATTACAAAGAAAGTTAGCAGGATATCCATGTTCAATACAGTGATTAAAAATTTTTTCAAGATTTAAAAAAAATATTAGCTTTATCGCTAACTAATACATTATTGCGATAAATATAATTAAAAATAATATTTCTATATATAGATATTGATAAATTTGAATTCCAGTAAGGCCCCAGTATATATGTGTGTGTCGCTGGAAAATGATGAAATAAGTGATTTCATGAAATGGCTAAGGAAGATTCTCAATTCTTCACGCACAAGAAGTTAAATAACGTCTCTTTAAGATCATTTCCCTGATGTAAGTAAGTGATTTGATCAAATCCTCGACTGTTTTAGTGAAATGATAAAATGAACAAGTCAGCATTTGTAGAGCTCTGTTTTCGCTTGTTATCAATCCCTTTTATCTCCCCTTCTCCTCATCAGTGCCGGGCAGCGACAGGTTTTTGACGTGACGTACCAAAGCAAAATGAACAAAATATCATTTTTAGTTTTTTTTAGTTATATTATTTGCATTATTATCTTTCGTTTGATACATCACTTTTGTATGGCTCAAAGTTAGAAACTGGATAAACTTAAATTAAAATATGCAAACAAACAAATTAGGAAATTCGACCACGCCCTCTTTATAGATAAAAAAAACTTTTCATAGTAAATAAACTATTTTAAAAGGGGAAATAATAACTGGAAAAAGTTGTTACAAATAAAGCATGATATTTCTGAAATTATACATTAAAATGTATAATTTTTTAAAAAAAAATGTTTGAAAATTCTACTACAAATATCCTTGTTTAAACAAATACAGCTTTATTATCTAATTATTTTGTAAATAAACTTCGACTAAACACAATTTGTAATTCAATAATTATTGTTGTATTAATTACTCTACTTTTAATAATGCACCCTATTTGCTAAATAAACACTTTTAAACTCTTAACAATGTTATTTCCCTGAAATGGGTTAGGGATTTGAGAAAATCACTTACTTTCATTAGGAAAATCGCCTAACAGAGTTCTTACTCTAACAACTTGAGTGATCTCCCTTAGGAATTTGATGAAAGCCCTAACTTAATCTCGTTTCCCTGCGACATATCTATCCAGTTTGGTAATTAGATTGTGAATTTTTAAAACATTCTGGCTATTTAAATAACACTGTATACATTTATATCCCTCTCTATCTGTGTGTTGTTTGCGCATACTAGTTGGATTGTTTCTTAATATCGTACTCAGAAGCAACACGAAAGCTTTTGGCGATGGATCTGTGTGTTGTGTTGTGACTAATGCCACCTGCCTGACGGAGTCAGGTCGAGGCCCATGAAATTCATTGCGGCGAAGGACTAGAATTTACGCCTGTCGTTAGCCTTAGCCTTGAGCACCATGTAGGTGGCAGTGGGGATGGATCTTGAATCACCAAACAACGAGGACGATACCCAAGACATGCATCCCATTCCTTAAACTTTCATATCAGGCCGTAGTGAGGATATTGAACATCGAGTAATTTAGTATGCATCACTCATTGTGCACGGAATGTCTTCAGCTGCTCCAAGAGTCGCACCCTCTACTCGAAAGAAACAATTTTAACCTCAAGTTCGTGGCTATAATCATTTGGTTACAGTCGCTTTTGCGCACCATTGTAACCAGTATACACAACATTTTTATTATTTCAAATATTACAAATAATTACACAGTACGTAAATCGGTGTGTATTATAAAAAAATAAACATTTTTTGTGTAGCCCCCTTCTCTTGATTTAAAAAGTACAATGCTTAGGTTTTTAACAAGAACGTATATTTATCTTTCATCCCCCGTTACACTCCTCCTCCCTCTTCCTTGGGATTCGATTTCCGTAAATTCCATCCCTACCAGATCTCTATTCAACAAAGGAAACTTGTTTGCGAAGCTTTAAGTCTGAGTTCTAATAATTCAAAAACTTAAATTCTTAACTATAATACCCCTCAATGACAACTCCCTTCCGCAAGAGTTTTTATCCTGAAAATCCATTCTTAGTGTATCTCTACTCAATAAAACAAAAATGCCTGCCAAGTTTCAGTAGTGTAGATCCATTAGTTCCGGAGAACTCGTGATAAGTGGTTGAGTTGCTTTTCTCCTATGTATAAAGTCTGTTTTTTTTTTAAGTTACTCACAAAAATTATGTAAATTGTATATTTAAAATAATATACCACAAAATATTCCGTTAAAAGCTTCGGCTACAAATACCTTTGTAAATGTTTACCGTTAAAGTTTGAAATCTGTTATTTCATAGAGTACTTAGGTATTTCCTAAAATAACTAGACAAGTCAGTTAAAGTACATGAAATTATTGAATTCTATGATTTATCTAGGTATTTTATGGAATAACGATTACTTGATCGTTAAAGTATGAAATATATCTTGAATTCAGATGAGAAATTTCTGAATTCAAAGATGCCAAGTAGATCTCAATCTCAACCTGATGGAAACTATAAATTTATTTTATTTTACCAGGATCATTTGACGAGGCTTATGATTTTAAGACATCTGCTAACAAAAAGAACAGAAGCGGTCCCAATGCATTAGCTCGATAAATTTTGATTTGGTAACCTATGTGTACTAAAATCCGACAATGGAAGAGGTTTCTGCAATAAACTTATAGGCTACAGGAAAAAATTTGGCAAAACGCTTAATTGGCCGTTAGAAAGGCATTATTTTTCTAATAAATAATAAAGAGTAAAATAAAGGCATTTCATAAAATTTAAATTAATGTGTTCTTGCATTTTTGTTTGAACAAGTTTACACAATGTTTTTACATGGCAACACAGTTTTTCTTCCCTGCATGTATATTTTGATAACATTTAATTTTTATTCATTTTTATTCATTTCTGTTTAACTAATGTTAGCAATATGAGCAATACTAAATTATATAATCTTCTTACTTATTATTTATTAATTAATCATCCACTATAGGGATAAAATATATTTTTATATAGAGATAAAATATATTTTTTGAGAGATTTTAGATATTTATGATCAATTAATTTATAAAATAACTTTGAAATTATTTACTTTTCATCTTAATGGTTTATCATGAGTTATTTCATAGAATAACTAGGTAAAGTATGAAATTTTTGATCTGTTACATAATTTAATTGATTCGTTTAGTTTTTTTCATAAAATACCTAGTTGTTCTATGGAATAACTCAATTATACATTTTAACGGTACCATATACATTATTTTAAATCCTTTAAAAGGATTTTAAAATACAAGTTTTTACATGAATACGTTCAAGTTTTTAAAAAAATATCATTTTATAAATATAATATAAAATTAGCAACATATTTGGGCGAACCTATATTTCTTCATTTGTCCTATTCACGTTAAGACACATTGTTCATAGTAGGCAATAACTCAGTTAATAAAGCGTCACGGGGATCATTAAGGGACACATTGTGATATCTTCTCATAAAGCATTGTTATATATGTATATTACTCAGCAACATTCACTGAATTTCATTCAGGTAGTTTCAAAAGGAATTTACCCCTAAAACTATCCGTTATATCTCACACGACACATAATCCTTTTCTAGAATTTTGAATGGTAATTTATTCAACTGAAGCATCACCGATTGAAATACTTACTCACCTACCCCCACCCGAACTCCGATTTGTATCACAAATTCGATAACATATGCGGTTTGAAATTCCAATGGTGTCACTAAGCCATCTTGCTGTCGTCTTTTCCTTGTGATGCATGAGATGGTCGAAAGTATGCAACTTTACAAGGTCCCAAACGGACAGATATTAACCTTTCATAGTTTCCAATCTGATCCTAATAACCTTCGTTCGTTACAAGTTGAATATTTTCGCGACAAACATTATGCAAATGTGCGGAGGTTGATTTAGAGTGTGAGATATCTCTTTCATCTTGGCATTTTGATCTTGTGAAAGATTCTGAGGGAGTATTTGACAGAATTTATGCTGACTGACAATGAGAAAATGTAAATTGAAATATAATGCAACCAAGTAGGTAATTTCTTAATATACTGAATGTATTCTGGTTGAAGTATTGCGTGTAAGGAGAAAAGCACCTGACATGGATTGTAGGTTTCTGAAATATATTTGTCTGGGTAATTGAGTTGAATATAATTGTGATAAATTTATGTAAGCAAGAACTTGTGATAATTTTCCTTTAATGTGGAAGAGTTATGTTGTAGATTACTTCACAACGCTTACCTATGCTATTTTTACAAAACTTTGTGATGTACGATATAGTTAATAAGGGGTGTTAAATTTCTCTAGAGGGCTGAAAATATAAACAATTTTCAAAGAGAGGTATAATTCTTATAAATTTAAATGAAATAATTCGAAACTTTTACACATTTATAAAGGAATGGGGTTTCAGAAAAGTGTAAAATGTTTAAAATATATTCATAATTTTAAAAATTATAAGCATGCGAAAATAAGAAACATTTCTATAAGAAATATTAATTAAGTTTTTCTAAAATAGTAGTATTAATTACTAGTTATAAGTTGATTTATAAATTTAAATGTATACATATTACACTGAAGTATTTTTTTATAAAAATAGAATAAATTATATTTTTTAAAAAATAAAAAATTACATTTCCCGAATTTTTCTTAAAAATTTCAATACTTTTCCAATATTTTGAAATACAATATTATTAATTAAAATATATACTATTCTTAAATGATGTAGAGTTTAAGGAGTATAATACTCTTTATAGTTCTATAAAGTTTTATACATCAGTGGCTACTATTGTAGAAAATAGCGTGCGAAACGTAAAAATGTCTTAATACATATTACAGAATTTTCATATGCTTATAATTTTTAAAAGTATGATTATACATTTGTAATTCTTTAAGCCACATTCCCTTGTAAATAATGTGTAAAAGATTCCAATTATTTAATTTAAATTTGAAAGAATTATACCTGTTTCAAAATTGTTTATATTTTCACCCCTCGAGGCAAAATTAACACCCCTGGGACCTCTTAAAAATAATAAAGCAATATTAGAAAAGGTGAAATTTTTAAAAATAACTATAAACTCTGATCTTAATGCGAAATATGTTATATATATCCAATGTAAGCACATATTTTAAACTTTGATGATAAAATGTCTTTCAGTTTCAAAAAAAAGTTAACAAAAAAAGTATACTTAATTTTTAAATCGAACTATATGAGGATGTATTGTTTCGTAGTGCAACTGTTCTTTGAAATTGATGGGAAAAATATTATATATAATTTTAGAACAAACTGTAAATGGAATAGTCGAAGCGTAAAACTGAACCATAATAAAGTTAGTGGGCAGCAGGACTCAAACTCACCATTTGACAACGCCACGACTTCTTGACGATTACCACAATGCTACTACATCCATATATAGAGAGAAAGTGTCGAACTAATGTCGAGCATACAATTTACATTTTTGCAAATATGTTTTGCGTGGAATATATAACTAAGGCGTAATTATTTATATAAGAATACATACTCTATTATTATATTAAAATTGTGAACTATGTTTGGTTATATTTATACTTTTATAACCCATTTCCTTATAATTATAATTAAATAACATTTGCTTGTTGCGGTTTTAAAAGGCGTATTACGGTACGAAATATAAATCAATCAATTAAGTCACAATCATTTTTTTATTGCTTTCGTTTGAAATTCTTATTGTTTACTTAATAGTTTTAAATAAAATACGTTTTACCTTTTTAATGATAATACGAAATAACTTTCTTATAGGAACGCATTTTTTTACTATATTTTTAGTGGAAATAAATTTCAAAAAGTTTGCATTACTATTTTTAAAAGATAACGATTTTCAAAATAATTGATTTTATAATGGTTAATAATTTTAGTAAAAATAAATGATATTTTTGGGGTTGAAAAACTTAGTTTTTATTAGAAAAAAAATTAAATAACAACGTGCATAGGAGATATTCGTATTTACTTCGTAACAAACGAAGTGAAATGAGAAAATTATTTCATTTTAGAAAACAGTTCGCGGAATAACTCCCGCATTAGAATATAGATGGCATTATCAGAGCCATTTGCTATACCGGTAAGATTCAAACTTGATTTCAATATGCCGCTTTCTGTAGCTATTAAATGCAATTGACAACCCATAACTTCTTTATATTTGGGTTTGATATTAGTTTTTCAGGATTTGAAATATAATTAACTATCCTTAAAGACTAAAAAAGAAAAAAAAAGTTTAACTTGAAAGGTCTTGAATTTTAAGCAAAGCACTTGAAATTTAAGACTATCTCGAAATAATTTAAGCAGTTTTGTTATAACGCCTTTCTTCAATGCAGATATTTATGAAGAAGGAGTAAATGAAAGATGTTCAACTAATATAGATCTTGACAAAAAATTGTTCCACATGTCGTTTTGTAAAAAAAAGAGTGCATTGGAACTACAATTAATAATCTCTTGTACTGTATAATACCACGATTTACCAAACCCTGAGTAACGCGACTTTAAACTCTCGCCTATTCGTCTTTTGTTTGAGAGAAAAAAACACTGTGTAATTGGTAATATGATTGAAGAAGTTGTTTGATCTTGGCGGGCAAATAAATTTAGAAGGGGATAGTGAGGACGTTCAAGAACTGTTGGATTTCGACAATCAGGAGCTGACAATCGATGAGCAGCTCATAGAAATGTATGAGAAAGGAGCAACTCATTGAAGAACTTGAGTCTTAAGACCCAGTTCAATCAGAAGATCGAATGACAGTTGAGAATTTGACAGACCTCAGTTGAGTTGAAAAAGGATTACAAATTTATGAAAATATTTACTCCGACGATAAGCATATTTTTTCAGCAAAACAAGGAATACAAACAAATCTTTAGCATGTTACGAGGAAATTTAGCGGGAGAAAAAAAATCTTTGAACCGACAGACTACTTTGTTAGGTTTTATGAAACCATTTGCATTAAAATAACTTCAGTTCGCGATTTTCTATTTGTGTGTGTTATGTAAGAATTTACTAAACGCATTTTTTCACTTCCTACTATAAGCTAACATCCTGTATATATTTATTTACCTTGGTGGGAATTTCAATCGTTCATAAAATACATTTCAAAGCGCTCAATTGAGCAAAAATTTTATATACATGATTATTCTGGATGTGCAATACAGTAATTTAGTTATAATTAATAAAAATTAATCGATTAAAACTAATTATTAAATAAAATTCCAAATACAGCTATGTTGGCATCATTTTTAGCGACTTAGCGACCCGTTTGGTGACTGTGCGTGTCAAAACATGAAAAAGTTTTTTCTCACATTTTAAAGCTCTCATTTGAGCTGCAATTTTCTATACACTATAGCTTTGAGTAAAAATACGAGAATTTAATTGTAATTAATTAAAATTAATTGAGAGAGAGAGACTGAAACTAATTCTTTAAAGAATTACAGATACAGCCACTTTGGTTACATTTTTAGCGACTTGGGTCTAAAAGATTTTTTTTCCTCACGTTTTAAAACATTCAAATGAACAGAAATTTTATATACACGAATGTTTTGGATGACAATACGATACTTTAATGATAATGAATAAAAATGAATGACCACTTAATGTTGTGATTCTGTTCTATGTATATACATATTTATATTAATTGTAATTATTTAATAAAAAGTTGCTAAAATAAAATTTTCCTTTGCTGATCTAAGTAAGAATTGATTTGTTTTTTTATATTACTTGTTGTAGAAGAAGATGGTGTGAAGAAGGTCATTAAAAAATTTTGGATAATGAAATACAGAGATATCTCTCTGTGAAAATTATAATTATAATTATAATTATGAAAATAGTATTAAACTAACGTTAATCAAAAGCATATAAAAGAGCCCCCTCCAAAAAAAAATTACGATAGCTGTAAGCCTAGCTCTCACATTTATTTCGAAAGGTATTTTAAGTGTTTTAATTATATACGAAATTAGTGAGGAAAATGGAGTAAGTATTTGAATTAGTATTTCTGTTTAGGAACAAGATATTCTAAAGGAAATGGATGTAAAATGTCGTTGAACAAAATTAAATAGTTTTGTTAATGATGATATATGTTTAAAATATCTGAATATTTCTTTAGTTTCTCTTGAAAATAACTACTTTGTTTGCTAAGGATTTTTATTAGGGGAAAATATATACTAATTTTTAATTGTAATGAGGCTCTTTCAAAAACGGGGCTTTTCATTATAGTTATTATTATACTTATATATAAAATTCCTTATAGTTATATATTAAATTCATTATTCATTATTATCAAGTTCATTATTATTCATTATAGTTATATATTAAAAAATTTAGTTACAATTTCAATTAAAATCCAAGAGATAAAATATATTTATTTTGAGTTTTAGTTTTTGGCTCCAATTGAATTATAAAGGATTCATAAAGATGCTAATATACATATCACTTAAGTCTTGAAACTTATTTATTTATCCAGTAAGACAAAATCGTTTACAATTTTGTAAAAATATCTCTATAATTAGATAAGACCAACATACTAGAAATTTGATAGGTATGTTTCATTTCTAGATTAGAGAACCGCTAAAATCGAGGTTTGTGGAAAGGAGATCCCAAGAGGGATTACATGAACGATTGGGCATTATAGATAAAAAGAACTCCGCTTTAACTTGCGACGATTCTCTATCCAATTCCTCTTAAAATACTAATCCTCTTGCGAAATATTTGGTGTCTAAAAATTATTACATTATAAAGATTCCTCCCGAGTGAGTGAATATTAACGTTGCACTGTTCAGCTACACGAGGGCTTTTGGCGACGGACCACGTCATTTTGAACCATGGTCAAGTGACGTGGACGACACCTGAACTGGCATCCCTCTCTCCTAACTATTACATCACACCAACGGGAGGACGTTTGAGCTCTCGACAGATTTAACGTGGTTGCTCCCCTACACGGCGGGTCTTTAGTGATGCTGGGCTCTAACACTTGCGACAAGGCCAGCCACAATCCGATACCTTGTCCACTCGGCTACCGATGTCACAAAGATTCCTCCCGAAGAAGAATATGTGGCGATTCAAATTAAGACTTGTATATAAAATTGAATTTTTCAGGTTCGACAGGAGAGATAGGTTAGACTGCTAACTGGAGCAGTGATTAATAAAACTTGAAGTGTAGCGTAAATATTTAATAACTGATAATTGTCACATTAAAGTTGACGATCTGTCAACTAAGAATTAAAATCAATTAGGTAACTAAGAGGTAAAAGCTATTTAATAGACGTAAGTGATCTAATTATTGAAAGTCTTCACGTATTTGATATTTGGGTGCATCCCTTAACTTTGATTAAACGAATGTGTGTTGTTGTTCATTCTAAGAATAAATTGAGTTGTTTTTGAATATGGCTAGTCATTCTTCGATTCTCCCACACCCTTAGATGCAACGAGCAGACCTTTACAAAGTGTTAGACCCATAAATCTGAAATTTCGTAAGATTGTTTACTTTGTTGAGTAGAAATTTGTTAAGCACGATTATTGTGGAATGTGACTCCTAGGGTTTGTTTTTGAAAGTGTAAACGATAAATATACTTTTGCTCTCTGCTCAAAAATAAATAAATTAATATAAAAATTTCATTTTCGGTTCTTTTTAAATCAAGATGTGAGAGATACAGAAACAATGGAAAACTCACTGCTAAGACTTTAATATTTTAATACCTTTAAAACATTATATAGCAGCGTTTCTCAAACTGTGGGGCGTCATAAACCTATCAGGGGGACGTGAGCCTGCCAAAAATAAAAGGTTATTTAAAAATATTAATTTATATAATAAAGAAAATATACATTCTTACACAATAAATAAAATACATATTTATACTGATATAATTTACTTATAAACTTATCAGTACTGCACAATGTTTTTATCATTAATTTATGAATACTAAATTAATGGGCCTAGTTAATATGTTAATTTACCCATGGGATTATCATATACACACTTATGTACAAAATGTAATACTTATCTCAGTGCTTCTCAAACTTTCAATACTGGTGCCCCCCTTTTCGATCACAATTTTTATCGCGCCCCCTTATACATTAATAATGTACAGAATGCAATAATAATGCACTTTGATGCTAAAGCTACAATAGGCGATCTTAATTATAAACCATTCAATTTAGTAAAATAATTTTTAAATTTTGTATACTACTTTTAAGCAAAAAATAAATAAAAAGGTAATAGGATAATTATTATATTATTTTTCCTTTCTCTAATTTTTAAATTGAACATATTGCAAAATCCGGTGGCTGCTAGAAGACAAAATATAGATATCTGCTAAATATAGAAGAAGAATTTAGAGGGTCAATTTTTCTAATCATAAGCATTCCTTATAAAAACTTTGCTTTGCAAGGCAAGCCCATTGTTTCAAGTTTAATACTTATTAAACTTGTTCTTAATTTAGTATTAATTAATTAGTTATAAAATATTATGTGCAACACTGATACATTAAAAGTATACCGGCTGAAGTGCCCGCTCTTTGCCCGAGTTCATTTGTAAGAAAATAAAACATTATTGATATAATACCTGGAGTGTGTAAGGAGAGAAAAGCCAAGTGCTCGACAATGTTTACAAAAATGTAAAATGATCTTTTTAAAATGGTTGCTCAAATTATAATTAGTTTTAAGCGAATTGTAATTTTAAAAGCCTCACAGAATTAGCATTTATAATTGATGTTAAATAATGAACAATAATTTAAATTTCCGATGAAGAATTGTATTATTTTTAATATTTAAAGCGAAAAGACTTCAACATGTTTTAACCCGGGAGCAGGCGCGCACTCGATACGGTCGAGCGGGGTTATTGAGTCACCCCAATCCTTTTTTTTATAATTATTTTATTGTACACGATACAAATCGTGATTCCAGTGAATAATTTAACTAAGAGAAAGTTTACTTACCTACTTTCAAGAACTTTTCAATTTTTCTTTGGTAACAAATAAACAGTTTTGCCAGAATTAACGATTTCGTAATCTGTGTGTCCCGCGCAACCACTTCCGGGTAAAAGTTGTATTCATTATGATAATATGTATGTTACTGCTAAAAATTTGTGTAAAACGATTTTTGGATGGAAAAAAGCGCAACAGAGAAATGCATTGCTTACAACTTCCCTAAATGAGAAACAAACACGTAAGAGAGGGGTCATAACTAACTGTGTACCAATAACTTAGAAGATCATACAGATTACAGCTATAATGTGCAGTATTTCAAAAATAATGACAGTGATGAATTTTATTTGTTACTAAATTTCTTCGATTCTGGGTCTTTTCTCTGAGAGAGTTATATGTTAGGCTTAAAAAGAAAGCGTAGTAAAAAAATCTCTCATCATGGGATTACAGCAAATGAAATAATTTTTTTTTTATTTGGGTATAGGATCAAAGATAGCTACTTAGGTATTGAAGAAGTTTTTATTTTTGATGACTTAATATCGCGTGCCTATAAATTATATCTGAGTAAAAGTGCATTTTTTATTATGTCTGAAAGTATTTTGTTTTAATTCATTCCAGTAAATTAATTATTTTTAAGTCTTCTATTTTCGATATTCTCGCGCCACCCCAGGCGGGCGCGCCCCACAGTTTGAGGAACACTGACTTATCTTGATTATTTGTACGTATTGTAGCTTTAGCATTAGAGTACATTAGTATTGAATTCAATACATTGTCACTGTATGGAAGTGGCACGATGAAAATTATGATTGAAAATTAGGTCGTAAACAATAAAAGTTTGAAGAAGCACTGGATTACGGTCGTATTGTAGATTTAGCGTCAAAGTATATTATTATCGTATTTAAAGCATTGTTATTGCTTGGGTAAGGGACGCAAAGAAAATTAGTATGAAAATTGGGTCGAAAATATTAAAAGTTTGAGAAGCACTGATTTATGGTCCTGTACTATCATGAAATACCCAGAGAAGTGGATAGACAATGGCTAGTTTAATTATATAAAGGGTTATGAATAGTTCCCTCTAAGGTTTCGGAGTGCTGTAGTGAAAAAATATAATTTGAAAGAACACAAGAACAATTCAAGTTTTATTTACGTGCAGTAATACATCGACTTACGCTACCCCAAATTACGCTAACCAGGAACACGCGATATTTAAATCTCATCATCGATTCGTCTAGATCAGGGGTGCACAGACATTTCCAGGGCGCGGTCTACTCCTAATTTTTTCAATCTGTCACGGTCCACCCAATGTCAGTGGTGCACACAAGGGAGGGGGCACTCGTCACAGCCCTTGAATTTTTTACCGATTGATTTTATATAATTCCTTTTATACAGTACTATAAACTTAATTAAATATTAGTAATTTTTTAAATTATTTAATGCTGAGAAATATTTTTTTAATTATTTAATGCTGAGTATTTATTTATTAATTTTTTTGCTGTTTTTTTTTCCCGACAATCTACAAAATTTTAATAAAATATGTTTGGCTGCGTATTGTGGTATGACACCAGAATGGTAGACTTTCGACACTCGACCACGCCACCCTCCCCTTTGAAAAATTCTTGTGTGCGCCAATGGCCAGTGTCGAAGGTGTGGTGAGGTAGGAAAATGTCTACAATATTTATTATAAATTAATAATAAATACGCGGAATATATGTACTTACAGAATTAAAATAAAAAACTAACACTTTTAAAACTGCGCTTAAAGCAAAACGCAAAATACAAACATAATAATAATAGCTACAATTATAATAATATCAAATGATACATTTACTATCAAACAACTCAAAATAGATAAAAAAGGACATTTTTATCTAAAGTTTATCTTAGTTTTTAACTAAATATTTTTATATAAAGTTAGTTTTCGTTGTTATAGTCAGTAGAAGACTTATATAGTCTACATACTTCAACCAATCTTGAATATTTCTGTTTATAATTACTAAATGCTAAAATCTTCAGGCGGTCACCCCAAAATGTCTCGGCGGTCTACCGGTAGATAGCGATCGACGTAATGCCCACCCTGGGTCTAGATACAGAGATAATTGTCAGACAATCCTAAAATGAAGTTTCACAGAATGACGTATTGAAAAAGTTGTGCCATTTTCTTTTCATCAATGAAACTCAGAAGGAGTCAGTGCCAGAGACCTATGATATTTGTAATGTGATTGATGAAGTTGTCGATCTTGCCAAGTAAATAAATTTAGAAGTGGATAGTGAGGACGTTCAAGAACTGCTTGATTCCCACAATCAGGGGCTGACAATTCATGATCTCATAGAAATGCATGAGCAAAACATTAAGAGTCTTTAAATCCAGTTCAATCAGGAGATCGAATGATGGCTTGGAATTTCACAGAAGACCTCTGTTCATTTGAAAAAAAAGTACAAATTTTAGAAAATATAGTCTTCATCGAAGAGCATATTTTCAACAAAACAAGGAATCCAAAAAAATTATTAACATGTTACGAGGAAATTTTGCTGAAGAAAAAAATATTTGACTTAGCAGACTACTTTCTAAGATTTTATTAAACTTCCTCTATCAAAATAGCTCCAGTTTGCGATTATGTATTTGTGTTTTATATATATATATATATATATATATATATATATATATATATATATATATATATATATATATATATATATATATAAAGTTTTATTAATCTTTTTTTTTTCTAAATCTTTATTTTCTTTCGTCGTTGTCCTCAACAAAAAATAATTTATATGTATTTATATGCGAAATTACTCCAATACAGCGAATTCAACTTCCGCGGTTACGACTCAGTCCCACCTGTCGCGTAAGTTTGAGGCATTGCTGTATTTTACATTCGTTCTATATATGAACCCTTGGTCACACCACATACATCCATTTGCTTAGACCATTCCTTGACCTTCTGCATTGAACATCGTATGACCAACGTTATTGACCCAGCCCGTGTTATCCGAAAAAACTTGGTATTTTACATAAGACCCATATTTTCGTACTCCTTTGCCACGTGATTGCAAGGGAGCTGCATGAAAAGAGAAAACGTTCTGTCAATAACGTTGGTAGTAACTTAATGAGTTGAATGTGGAAGAAACTGGACTGTCACATTGATGTATGCCGTGTGACCAGGTTTTTTGCATGAGTGAGTGAATATTAACGTCACATTGTTCAGCTACACGAAGACTTTTGGCGACGGACCTCTTAATTTCGAACCATGTTCAAGTGACGAGGGCGATACCGGAGCTGACACCCTCCTCTCTTAACTACCACACCTGACTAACGGGAGGACGTTTGAGCATCGATAGATTTAACGTTCATCACCCCCTACACGCTGGTTTAACTCCATGAAAGAAATGGAAACTACCTTAATCTATAGTGTGACATAGAATTTAGAAGAACTAGCAAATGTCAACCTCGTTGTATGTTCAAAGTTAAAAAATCGGTCGCCAATCATCTCGAGATTTTTTTTGCACATGGTCCCAAAGTGGGAAACGTCATCACTACGATTGTTGGGATAGCTCAAAAGGCAGTAGTAAAATACAGGGTGGTTCGGAATGCATGGTACAAAATTTTATGGTTGGTACAGGACATTGTATAGGAATGTATGGGTGCAAATGATGCATTGAGGTTCAGACACAAAATATAAGAGACGAAAAGAAAGACAGTGTTTATTTGAATCGTCCTTGACAAGTGTAATGTTCCTCGCTCTCCTACATGGCAGGTCTTTAATGGTACTGGCCTCGAATTCGTGACAAGCCAGCTATCATCCGATACCTTGACCACTAGGCTACCACAGCCAACCAAGGTTTCACATATAGAACGACTGTAAGATATGTAAATAGAACTTGAATTGCTTCTGTATTTCTTTCCTTTGTTCTTTTTTGCTGTGTTTGTTTTGGTTTTTTTACTACAGCGCTCCAAAATCTTGATGGGCATTATGAATAATCCTCTATAAATGCACATTTTTTTGTATAAATTAATTTATCTTGATAACTTATTTTTTTAGAATATGCTCACTGAATTATTAGACTGATGTAACGCGCATTCAATTTTAATTATAAATTATGTATTTTTATGTTAAGTAAGTGTGTAGATTTTCCTCTGTCAAAAGTAAGACTTTCATCAAGATTTTTTCATATTAATAAGGAGAAAAAACAGTCCACTCGGTATGATTTTATCCTCGAATTTACAAGCAGGAATTACAAATGCAAAAATATTTTTTCTGTTGTTTCAAAAAAAGAACACATTCGAACCTTTTAAACTCATTGCGAAATAAATCAAAAATGACTAATGAAATGGAACTATTTTTCGGAGCAAAAGACTTTCTCGAAATCATCCTTCCCAGTGAAAACTTCTTCCGCACGAAGGAGATCCAATCGTCGACTAATGAGGACTCCGCGTAAATAGTCTGCCCTTTTTCAGTTGGATTTGAAGTGAAGTCATTAGAGTGTCTTTTCGAAGATTGTGTCTCTTGTACGTGAGGATAAATTAAATGAATCCAGTGCGCCGAAAGAATTCCAATTCGCAAATCTCTTCCTTAATGAGGACGATTCTTTTTTATACCTTCTTTCTCCTGCCTGTTCCATCCTTCTTTTTTGAAATAGGCACCACCGCTTTCCCACTTAATTTAATTTCGTATTCTTCCAACCCTGAAGAGCGATTTTGCTTTCCGTAGAAGGCAAGCTTTTATCTCTAACCGCCGTCCACAATTAATCGCTTGGTTTCCCCCTCAACCTTTCGAATTCCTCATCCCTTCTTCCCCTACTTTTGAATGACGCCAATCGAAGACTCTATAGAATCCCTCATCTCCTACATAAATGGGAATGATTAAAAATTTTTCCCCAAGTTCCTCATCAGAGCGATTGTGTAACCTAGACAACTAAATAGTCGGGAAACAGTTGTCCAGACAGTAAGTTTAATACGTTCCATTTGTAAAGTGTTATTACCACTTTCTCTCATGTATTCAAACATTCAAAATGTTCGTATGTTTAATGAAAGGAATAGTTTGGGAAGATATTTTGAGTTACTGGATGGCAAAAGCAAATATTTGAAATATAAAAAGCGATATTGGTGAAATATTTCATCTTGAAGATTTCGGCTGCTGTTACCTCATAAAGGAACAAAAAAAAACATTTGTAATTACTTATATACGGTAAAATCCGGCGTATAACGCGCGTTTTTAACACAAAAAATAAGATCGAAATTTAAGAGTGCACGTTAAACCCCGAGTATAAAAATGAGAGCTTTATAAATAAAAAACGAGATGAGCATAAAAAAAAACTTAGACTTTTACAAAGACTTTATTTAATAGAAGACGGAATATACTGTTTATTTAAAAGAAATCTCATATATATACCTTATGAACTTATAAAGGGTTGATTTTCTAGAAAAATACTATTTTTTCAAAACCCTGTGGTAATGCTTCGAATAAATGGATTTAGAACATAAAAGCATTGTTAAAGTTCTCTCTCATTGCAAAATCCTTCTTAAAAAGAGAGAGCGCGTTATATGACAAATATACCTTGAAAGTATAGGTGCGCGTTATACGTCAGATTTTACGGTAAGCATTTACTGAAGTGTAAAAGTTGGCTAAGTGCAAAGTGGATAAGTTGAATGAATACCATTTATTGGAAGTAAAAAAAAATCGTTATGCTCGTTGTTATACAAATCTTATCGTTTCTGAAGTAGGTCTATGCCTTTACTATAGAAAAATTGCAGTTTATTTTTGAGAAGATCTTGCACAATTTCTGTACTTCAACGTATGGATCGAAAAAAAATGCTCTCTTAATTAGCCTAAAGTTGTAAAAGTCACAGGCAGACAAATACGGACTGCATGGTGGGTGTTCTAAAACATCTCTAAGAATTTTTTAAAGTTTCCTTAGTTACACTGGAACGCGAGAATTTTCATGGAGATATGATATCATTTTTGCCACCCTTCTCGACACTCGTTACTTCAACTGTCCCCATCGTTCGACCTAAGAAAAGTTCACCTTAGACAGCCACCATTCATCAATAATTGCCCTCATTAAGCACACCTTCTGATCATGTATGGTACGACTTCTATCAATTTCTTCTGCCACGAACAAGTTTCAATAGTGAACGCTGTGTGCAGAGTACACTTCCTACAGCCCCTTTTAAACCTGTTTGGTGGTGGTGCTATATATGCAGTCATTATGACGAGATCACCCGTGTTCACTTTTCATTTGGGCAACCCCCATGTTATCTACAAGTAGGTTAAAAGAAACAAGCTGTGTGTGTGTGTGTGTGTGTGTGCTAATATGTTTTGTAATGCAATTTATAAATCGCAATACACACTTACAGGATCATTAGGTAGGTAAGAGTAAATATTAGTATGTGATTATTTTAGCTTTAGACTTAAAATAATAAAAATCGTAAAAAAAAATACATAGGAATGTGTGTAGAGTTTTGGATCAATCTGCCTATTCAATGTGGATCAATGTGTTGTTTTATTAATCATTTGTTTTCGTTTCTTCAAACATACTTTATTATTACGCTTGCCGAATAATGTTGTTACGAATTTTGTGTAAATAATGTAAATAATTTGTGTTTGGGTGTTTAATGCATTTATATTACTCTATGTTATATTTATTTCATGTTAGAATTGTCCTATTCACAAGCAATGCCGCCCCTTACGTTATAATGGCGATTCAATGAGAATTTGGCGAAATCTTGGCGGTAGAGCCAAGTTGGCATCATTTTTGGCGACCAAGTCGACGGTCAATCTGGCGACTATGGCGACCATGTTGGCGAGTTCGGAACCCTCATATCCTTATACAAAGCAGCATCATCACGGCGATCAGTCTGATTTCAATCAGCGAGTAGTGAACACTGTTTTGACAAGCGATTAGCTCGCCTGTGCTTGTGAATAAGCTGTTACATACGTGTATTTTGAAATACTGGCAATTGTGTTTGAGTGCTTTTGAAGGTGTGAAGACCTTCGGAGATTTACTCTCTGAATATTGCTGCTGAATTCTGTATTTAAAGGATTGGAATTTTGATAATAAATTCGCCTCGCTCTTAAAGAACTGTTTATTTTTAATGTGATTATTTTTGCATAAAATCATAGAACCCGGATCTACGTAACAATAAAAAACATGGGAGAAAACAGTAAGATATTATTAAATGACATAGTAAACTGAAACAAACAATAATAATACACCGTGTTTACTTTTTTTTCATTGACACCAATTGATTTGATAGTTTTTTTATGAAAAAAATTCATAAACGTTCCCTTATATGTAATTGCGTTCGACAAACGCTCTATTTAGGCAGTCTGTATAAAAAATGCATTTAAGGTTCTAATTAAATACGACAATCATAAATTCTAAAATGGGGGAATATGTTTCCCATTTAGTCCCGAGAGTGTTAAAGGTCATTTTCTTCCGAAAATTGTAAGATGTGGATGATTTTTTGTAATTATATGTTTGTAAAGTTTTGTGGAGGGTTCATGGGTAATCTTATTGTTGTTACAATTCTTTGAAAGTCTGAAGTAACTGTCACTTTATTTCGCAAGAACAAAAAACTCTTAAAATAATGTTTTTTCGCTTACCTCATTCATTCCAGATTATTTTTCTTGTGATGAAAAAATGCATTTTTTAAGTGAATGTGATTCTTTTTGGCCAACAAAAATGCCAATGTTTTAGCATCTGATAAATTGCCCTTCAGCACTTTTCAAACGTCTGCTTTAATGAATAATGAGTTAATAATTTTTAAAGATTATACACCTTGAAATCAGTTTTTTCCCCATTAATTATTTTTGTTTTCTTATTTCTCCCAATATTCTCGTTTTCAAAATTAAAAAAAAAACTACTTTGCTCTATGAATACTTCCAATACCCAGAATTAAAATCATGATCGAACAGTCACGAAAATTCGACGTGCATTTAGATTTTAGGACGTTATTAAAACGGAGCACATTGATCAATAAAAAATTATTCAGTAAGCTAAAAATTTACTTGAAGGGCTACAAATAAGAATAATTTGATTTAGTTGGTTCTTAAGACCTCATTTCAAAGCAATACAAAGTCTATTGGTAATGCACCTCATAATTGTTTTCACAATGACGCATTAAATAGCATCATTCTCTCCCAACTTCCACATCTCACTAATAAGATGATTTTAAGCTTTGCCCTTCCACACTACGGTCAGTCATATAGGAACATATTTCCTACTACTTTCTGCAGGAATAACGCCATCTATATTCACGATCATGAACATTAGGTTAACAAGGCCATAATCAAAAGGAAGAGAAAATTCTAAATTTAAGTAGTAATTGAAATGAATTAGATTAGTTTTTAAAGGGTGTTTTTTAGAGGTATAGAAGTTTAAATTGCAGTAAAACAACGATGTATTATTCGATTGAACATGAATTATTTTTTATCCGAAAGATAATCTAGTGGCATTACATTTTAAATATGAGTTCTGGCATATGACTGCCACGGCTGGCTCGGATGTAGTCCAATCTGGACGTCAAATTTTCGATGGCTTCATAAGCAAATTTTGTTTAGCGATGAAGCGCACTTCTGGTTGAATGGCTACGTCAACAAACACAACTGCCGCATTTGGAGTGAAGCTAATACACAAGTGTATGTCAAAACACCGTTACATCCAGAAAAACTTACTGCTTGATGCGCTTTATGGGCTGGCGGAATCATTGGTCCGTACTTCTTCAAAACCGATGAAGGCCACAACGTTACAGTCAATGGTGATCGGTATAGAGCCATGATTACTAACGTTTTCATTCCTGAATTGAACAATCAGGATGTCTAGGAGCTGTGGTTCCAACAAGACGGCGCAACATGTCACACAGCTCGTGCCACAATCAATTTATTGAAAGACACGTTTGGTGACCACCTAATTTCACGTTTTGGACCTGTGAATTGGCCTCCAAGATCTTGTGATTTAACACCGCTAGACTATTTTCTGTGGGGCTATGTAAAGTTATTGGTCTATGCGGATAAGCCACAAACACTTGACCATTTGGAAGACAACATTCGCCGTGTTATTGCCGATATACAGCCACAAATGTTGGAAAAATTCGTCGAAAATTGGACGTCCAGATTGGACTACATCCGAGCCAGCCGTGGGAGTCATATACCAGAAATCATATTTAAAATGTAATGCCACAAGATTATCTTTCGAATAAAAAAAAATTCATGTCAACCGAATAATACATCGTTGTTTTATTGCAATTTAAAGTTCTATACCTCTAAACAAATACCCTTTATATCTTCTGGAAATAAAACCTCAACAAGAATTCATGAATCAAAATAAATCATGAATAAATATAAAGCAAAATAACAAAAGTTAAATACAAGTATTAAGATAATTAATAATATATATGCAAAAGTTCAATTATTTATACATACATTTTCCCTTACATTTTAGTAATTAAAGCTATAAAACTTGTACTCCTCAATAATTAAATATTATTTAAATTTTTTTTATTAAAAAGTATAGTTAAGTTTATATTTTTATTACAAGAGTTTAGATTTATTAAATAGAATAGCAAATGAAATGTACTTAATTATAATATATGAAATAAAAAAAAGTCCTGTAAAATAAAAAGCATTGCTTACAAGAACAAAATTACCATTCATTTGGGTTTTAATGCTTTTTTTTATTTTTGAATAGCGCATTCAGCAGCGAATGTAAGAGAAGGCAGTGACTTCAACAAATTAGTTCAGCTAACAAATGGAAAATTCCCTTTCGAATCCAACATTGATCATCGCTGGCTTTCATTACTGACTCTAATTAAGCCGGGTCACTAATGGGGGTCGTACAAAGATAAGAGAAATGAAAAAAAAATTACAAAAACTACATTCATTTTACATTTAATTTCCCTAAAAGCTAAAATTTAACCAGTTCTCCGAAGTTAGTTAATCATCACTATGAGCTCCATGAGAGTTTTGTCGGTGTTGCCGAAAGAAAGACTAAATAAAAGAAAGAAAAAAATAATAATGCATTTGCTAGTGTAAAATGCCAGAGAAAAAGTATCAGTTCCCGCTCAACTCAACTCGAGTGACATTCGGACGAAGCTGGCTAATTACTACCTCTTTGCCAAATGGAAAAAGATAAAAAAAATATTTCGAAGAAAAATGGACAGATGGAAAATTACGTTTGAGGGACTGGCGTTAATAAGTCGCTGGAGGATTGTGACACGAATTCGCTTGCAAGTGCACTGCTCTTTGGAGAGAGAGAAATGAGACTTCACTTCATTAACTTAAAAGATGATTTTGACAGAGAGAGAATGGTTAAACGAAAAGTTCCTTCGCTTCAAAATAGCTATGTGTCCCTTTTATCTAAAGAATTTAATGGAATCTCTGTAAAATCAAGTGATGTATCTTAATTATAGAAATTTATTTCATTACAATACAAATTCTTTATTAAAAAAAGCGAAATACATTTATATGTGCTGTAAGATAGAATAGAAGCTCTTGACTCTATTATCCGTTAGAAGCTCTTGGCTCTATATTATCCGTTCTACTACAAAAAAGGGTCGCTCTAAGAAGTTAAGATATCCGACTACGTCCGGAACCGTGATTTTAAAAAAGCGCATAAATGGATAATTTTCATCATATTTTATGGCACTTAGATTAGAATAAATGAATAAAACTATTTTATGGACATTATGACAAAAAATTATTTAAATACAATATTTTGGCAAAAAATTAACTTAGAGTAACATTTTTCAAAATGTTCTCCTTTTATAAAAAATGCTTCTATATTAATACTATTTTGCTTACATAAAGTAAAGACTTCTCCAAAAAGTCTGAACTAGGAGTTTTGAAAAATTCACATTATTTTAAGGGTTACCAATTATTGAAATAATTATCAGCGTTTTTTTCTTAAAATTCCTCCCATCTTTTGTAGTAAAATATGCATAAATACACTTCTAAGTTATATATTTCAAAAATTCTAGTTCAGCATCTGTACAGAGGTTTGAGCGATATACAGGCAAAATATTATTATAATAGAAATATTTCTTATAAAAGGTCACTGTTTTGAAACTTGGTCATTCTATGTTAACTTTTTGTCAAAATATTGTACTTAAATATTTTTTATAGTAATAATTTTCTTAAAGCAATTTTATATACGTTTTCTAATCTAAGTGATACTAAATATGATAAATATTATCCATTTATACGCTTTTGCAAAATCACCGTTCCGAACGGGGTCGGCAACCTTAACCGAATGAGGGAGGAAAATTTGCCAGATGTGTTCTTCATGTATCGAAAATGAAATGTTAACAATGTGTTAGAATTTATATGTTTTTTAAAAAGAAAATCAATAATTCAAACATTGGTCTAACTATGGTTGTGGGCTTATCTGCTATATATACGTTTCAATTTGCAAATAAAATCGGTGCGATCCAAGGATGGTCGGGGACGTCTGCTATTCTGCACCGAAATGCACTTTATTGCGGAGAGATCTGACCATTCTACTGCTAAGGGAAGTGATTGAGAAATACGGTGACAAGTAGTATAAAGACATGTCGTGTCCAATCGGTCATTATCCCGTTCAGTTACAAGTCCGAGTCGGTAAAAGGTAGGAGAATAATGCAAGAAGTATAATCTCGTCGATATACTGAAGTGCTGTAAGCAGTACTTTCAAATGAAATAGTACTTCATATCATGATTCCTGGTTATCGGGCTGTGCTGTATATAAGGCTCAAAAAAGTATCCTGATGTTGTCCTAAATGTTTCCAGAACATCTTTGTTGGACATCGGAACTAAATTCAACTCTAATCATTAAAAACAATTTTTACAATATGCCAGGTCTTGCAGGTATGGCGCAGTAGCCTCTATGAGCTCAGCTTCAGTTCGTTAAGTCGCCTATCCAAACCATTGCAGTCAGTGGTGTCCCGGTTACATACCGGATCATTTATAAAGACACATTGGGATGTGTATGCTCCAATAAAATGGTTACGTTCTATTATCATTCTCGATAGAACGGCACTTTCTAGATGCTATGTACGGCCATATTTCATTCATTCCTACAAACATTGTCGAATGGTATCATCGCTCTGACACATGTGTTGAATGATTTTACCATATGACCAGTATGCTGTTCAATCGCATATCCTTTCTGAAATGGTTACATCTACCCATAATGTTCTATGAGCCGTTGGTACAGTGCACGTAGGGCCGAAAAACTTTCGAATAAAAGTTATGCTTTAGCATTGAAAATTCGAATGCTCCATTGCAATGCCATTAAATTCTGAGTGAGTTTTGGGTATTTTGGCGCAAGAGCCAGTTTTGGCTAAATTGCGCCAAACATTCGTTAAGACATTAAAAGGATAAATACACTGAAATGTTTGATAAAATTGCAGTTAATAAAAGGTAATATCTTAAAATATGTATAAAAGTTAATTTCAATAGATTTAAAAAACGGAGATTGGTGGGGAGGAATTCCCCACCGTTCAAAAAATATTGAAAAAATTAATTTTTATATTTAGTGGGTATTAGAACTAACTCTCCCTTGTAATAGGTTTTACCACATCTTTTTTGATATAATCTGGATTCGATTCAAGCTCATCTTCAACGAAATATATTATCATGTCTTCCTCATTCTTTGTATATTCCACAGTTGCCGATTTTCGATGTCTATGTTGTGCCATTTTAATGTCTATCACTGTGCTTTAAGCAATTCTTTTTTTCTTTTCCTATCCCGAATTTTTTTTTCGAATTCTATGTTGTTGTAGAGCCAGAAGGGGGTGGAATCCTGGAGTTGGATAAAGAGTATATGACTGAGGAAGAAGATTCAATACGGGTGGTGTAAAGTGCGTCATTAGGTGTAGGAATAGTTGGTTCAGGCTCGGAAACAGTAGCTGCTGTAGAAGTGGAGGGCAAGAGATGTGCTTGGGTTGAAGATGATGTGGAAATAACAGGAGTGGATTTTGATATATCTGGTTTAGGGATGGATGGAAGTGGTTGAAGCAACTTCAAAGGTAGTTATTTTACTTTTGTAATATTTTCATCTGTTTGGGTAGAATTGTTTTTAGTAGAGGATTTGGCGGCTTGAGAGAAAGTTTGAGATGATTGTGGGACTACTAATTTAGGTGTTTCTGGATACGAAATATTTTTATGTTTTTATTTCCTGTATCTGTTTTTCTATTTTCCATTTCGAGCATAATTTGGAATCTGATGCATGGGACTGGGTACAATTAACGCATTTCGGCTCTAGAGTACAATCCGTGAAAGAATGCCCAACGGATACACATCTAGAGCATGTTAATTGACCGCAGCAAGAGGTTTGGGAGCGACCGAACTTCTGGCACTTGAAACAGCGCTAAGGGTTTGGTATATAGGGACGAAATTTACAGTTTAAGTAACCTGCTTTTATTATAGATGGCAATTTTGGGCTGTTGAAGGTTAAAATTAAATGTTTGGTTGGATACTTATTGCATCTTTTTTTTATCGTGATCCTTCTGTCAACAGGTTAGGTTTTTAAATAACACTACGGCAGAGAGAAATTGAGAGTTTTGTACAGAGACTTATAGTTACAGGACTGTTTAGAAAAGATTTTTCGAGAAGGAAGGACTTAGTTTGTGAAGCAGACATAGTATCTACAAGCAGCTCCCCGGAACGTAATCGTTTTGCGGATTTCGGTTCACCACCGGCTCCGATGAGAATTTTAAGGATAGCAAAGGGCGATATTTCGGACATGTCGTTGTTAGGAAGTGTGAGGTAAGTAAAAATCTACACAAGTAGTTGAAACTTGGTCAATGTTAAAAGTGGGTAAAACAAGGCCTTTTCCCGGGCACAGCTGACTTGTATCCATAAGCATGAAACAAAACTTCTTCCTGGCTTGCCTACACCTACCACGGAGTCCAACACGGGAGACAGTGTGCCAGTTATTTTGTAAAAACCATGCACGGCGCTTATCTGGAGTATACCCAGGATATAGTCCTACAACATCAGGGCGAGGATCTAACGGGTAAACCAGTCACCCTTATCTGCAGGACTAGCCCTACAGCAATGTCTCTCCGGGGATACTGATGAGACTTAAACACGAGTAGATTGACAGGAGCGAGCTCACTTCTGCCTCCCGTCTACAGAGAAGCGTGGGCCAAAGAGACCACAAAAGGAATCCCTAAAGCACCATTTTCCTCCTTACGAGATGGAGCACACGGCAAACTTGTGGGTTGGGAAACCAACGTTGTTAGTAGAAAAGAAAAATCAAAATATCTAAAGTAATTTAAGATCCAAACCAACAGAATCAAAATACCTTAAGAATTTGAAAGAAACAAACAAAATTAACGTAATATAAAATGTAAACCAAATTAAGTTACTAATATTAAAATGTTTTCATTAAGGAAAACACTAATCAATAATTGTATATAAGTTTATGGTCTAGACGGGAAAAGAAAAATGAAATTGTATGACAAGAAAGAGAGTCGAAAAGAGAGAAGGCTCACCAGG
Organism: Trichonephila clavipes; assembly: GCA_019973935.1. Classification (NCBI taxonomy): domain Eukaryota; kingdom Metazoa; phylum Arthropoda; class Arachnida; order Araneae; family Nephilidae; genus Trichonephila; species Trichonephila clavipes. Next base: position 3,276,017 of record BMAU01021233.1, read on the forward strand.
GTACCCCGGGGTCATGACACCCGTGTTTACCAAAGATAGTAAACCCCTTGGGAAAAGGAAAAGATCACTAAGGCGCCTCGGGATTGTGACACCCGTACTTACCTAAAGAAAAAGAGCACCCTGAGGGGGCAATTAAGTTCTAACTAGGCAGTCATTGACCTCCAAATATTAATTATTCGCATATTCTATTGTAAGGTAACGAATTTATTGTATTGTAACGAATTCGCAATTTCGTTCTATTTGGATAACTCCTCCTTGTGTTACGTTTTAAGTATTTTCAATGAATGCAAATGTGTTACATCTAGAAAATTTTGAAATTAGTTATTTAAATTTTACAATAAGTATCTATAATAGAAGCAAAAAATATGAAATGCACTACATGTTGAAACGCAGTGCTATGAAATAACAAGTTTTTAAATTTTCGTGCCATTCTCGTTTTACCATATTACAAAACCGTATCAATAATACAAATATATTTTGATTATTAGTGGTAAATACACAATGTCTTATTTCATTTAATATGCACATAAATTTATTTTATACTAATTACTAAGAAATCTGGAATAATAGTCTAAATCAGGGGTCGGCAACTTACAGCACGCTTGCCACATTTGGCACGCGGTAGAATTCTCAGTGTGTGTGACACTCTGCACGAATTGGATTCAACGAATTTGATAATTTTTGAGTGGAGGGAATTCGATAAATTTGTAATGGATCTTTTTTAATAAACACCTCCACAGTTACGGAAGTGCGAAAAAATCTGAAAGACAACTGTAAAAATAAGTTTATAGGTATTTTTTAAAGTTATTGAATGCCATTGCAGGAGGAGAGATTTAATTATATGAAGAAAGAAAATTGCATGCATTCTGCTTTTGGTTCTATGTATCTAAATAAAAAATCTTTCCTCATGCGAAAAATATTTCGAGTCCGTAAAAAAATTGTTTAATGATTGAATGCTCAGAATTGTGTCTAATCGAAAGCCAGAAATTATACCCCTGATTTGGTTAACTGAATGTGTAGAGAGATGCAAATACTAGATTCGCATTAAAATCTTTACTTCTCTTTTTAATGAACTATAACGAATAGTGAGTGAGTGAATATTAACGTCACACTGTTCAGCTACACAAGGGCTTTTGGCGACGGACCACGTAATTTTGAACCATGGTCAAGTGACGTGGACGACACTTGAGCTGGCACCACTTTCTCCTAACTACCACACCACACGAACGGGAGGACATTTTAGCTCTCGACAGATTTAACGTGCATCGCTCCCCTACACGGTGGGTCTTTAGTGGTTCTAGGCTCGAACTCGTGACAAGGCCAGTCACGATACGATACCTATACCACTCGGCCACCATGGCCACTAGCTATAATGAAGAGAAAAACTTATATTTTATGTTGTCTATTTCTTATTTTCATAAATATGTTTAAAAATACGTAATACATGTACAACTTAATTTTCTTTTGTTGAAGAAATAATTTAATTTTATGTTGTTTATTTGATTCCTACTATTAACTCACACTCTCTATATATTTATTCATTTATTTTCTTATTTATTTATCTAGGTGGAATTTTCAATCGTTAATAAAATACATTTTAAAGCACTCCATTGAGCTGAAATTTTATATACATGATTATTTTGGATGACAATACAATAATTTAATTATAAGTAATAAAATTTAATTGATTACTGTCCTCTATGTATATACATATTTATATTAATTGTAACTATTTGATAAAAAGTAGCTAAAATCTAAAATTTTTCTTTTATCTAAGTAGGGATTGATTAAAATTTTTTTATATTACTTGTTTTTATGTTAAGAAATATCTTTAAATAATGCAAAGTTACTACATAATAAAACTTTAAATATCTTTATTATTAACCTCAATTTTCTAATTCTGCATGCATTATTTCGGGAATCGAGTTGTTTAAAAAATGGCACGCTGAATCGTATTTGTAGATTGGTTTGGAACGCCACAGCTAAAAAATTGCTGATCCCTGATCTATAAATCTCGTTTCAAATTTTAACTCTTAAACCCAATAAGTACGTTTTTAAAAATTATTCTCTCTAGAATCACTTCATTACTTCAAATTATATTTAAGTGACCTTGTGGTCATATCTCATTTTAGATTATAAAAATGAAGCACCCAATAAGATGCTAATTTCGTAATTTTAATATTTTGACATAAAATTCGGAAATGAAAAATCGGATGTAATTGAACATGAAGTTCATTTCTCAGCAATAAAACTCATCGTGTTGAAAAGACGCTTTTACATATACATTGCTAAGCAGAAATTCCAGGTGAGATAGAAAATTGAGGTCAAAGCAATATTTTTAGCGTATTTGGCGTCTTTCAATGGAATCATGCTCGATTCATTATAAAAGATTTGAACAGTAGTTTTAATCATTTAATCGTAAGTCTCAAGAATAAAATAGATAACTCAGCTGTCACCATTGGGTACACCTTGATCTAGGAGAGAAAGAGTGACTGTAGTGGAGTCCACTGGAGAACAAAGAAAAGTTCCTCTGGACTTGCTGACGGTGGGGAACAATTGTTTGAGGGACATTCTGAGATAAGAAATATTTGCTCCTTTTTTTCTTTTCTATGTCACTCAAAAGTGGAATTCGATCTTCTAGTAGGGGTTGGCGCATGCCCAGTAGCGTTACTCATCCATCACACCAAATGGGGTCAGCAGGATGGTTAAATCAACCGATCCATTTCCGATCTCTGACATTAGAATACTTTTTTTTTCACAGCGAATGAAAGTTTTAGAGAGTGGTTAGACTTTTTTCAAACAAAAAATGTCGTAAATATTTTAGTACCTTTTTTTTTTTAGAAAATGGTGGTTATGAAACATCTTGAGCAAGCTCATTTACACATAGTGATGTTTTATCTTTATAACTAAAATGTTTTGTTTTCGAGGATTCTGTGTCTGATTTCATAGCTCAAATATTTCTAAGTTTTTGTTTGCTATTTTGTATAGAGGAAGATGTATTCGAGTAATGACTTCAAGGGAATTAAAAATTAATAAAAAATGATTTTAGCTTATTCTACAGCGACTGTTTCCACCAAATGTAAAATTACTGTAAATCTTGTAGAACTCATACATATTAGTGAGGGCACTTCTTACCTAGAAAACTTTGGGGGAAAAATCACATGAAAAAAGTAAGATAAAATTTAATTAATGATTTAAATGTCCAAAAATCTGTTATTTTAATAATTTTTAAGATCCCACAATCAATTTGAGATAATTTTGAAATGAAAAAAAGACAACTTTAAAGAGTTGTGGTTCACAAACTTAAAACTTTGTGCCTGTAGATCCTTTTTATACTAAAAATTTGATTGCAAATCCTTCAAGTGTGAATAAGCTCTACTTCAATGAGCAATAGAAAAATATCAAATATTTATTTTTTATGTCCTAAGAATAGTAAATAAAAATGACTTTGAAATGCTTTATATTAGTGCAACTATTTTAAGATTGCAACTTTAAAAAAGTTCAAATTTAGTTAAAAAATTTATGCACAAAATTTCAATTGTACTTAAAAATAGTAACGTACTTAATCTTCTTAACAATACCAACAATAATACTGCTTTCGATCCAAAACTAAATAAAAAAAAATTTTGTATTCTCTTTACGTTTATCAGTTCTTTTATACTGCCATATTTCGTGTAGAGATTATGTTTCTGTTTATGCCCCTTAATCAACCGTAGCCGTAAACGGCTCGACTTCCACCGTGCGACTCTTGTGATTACTTGTATTTTATATACATATCTATAATATTTTACTATAAAAATGTCTTTCATACGTGAAAATTCTGATTAAATTGTTTTAACTTTTATAATAATGGAAATGGTTCGCAAATATTCTATTTTATATGAGACATTTCATGAGCCCCCTAAGGTTGCTCAAGCACACCCAAATTAATTTTAATTCGCCATGTGAACCTCTTCAATACTTACAATGGCCCCCACTGATCTGTAGGAACCTATGATTTATATAATCCTTAGTTTTATTTTGTAATACATGGAATATATTGAAGTATAATAATCCATGTATATGGACCGTGATATCTATGAGAATCGCACATGTTTTCGGTGAATATAATAGATAAAAAAGATACATATCGTAGAAATTGCCTTTTTCATATGCCTTTATTCAGATAGAACTGCAGAAGTTATATGTAATAGTGTAGAATACAAACCCGTGACGGTCTGGTTCGTAGCCGAGTAACAAGACCACTATACAAAAATGATCACCCCTGCCCAGAGGCTGTTACTGAATTATGAATATACCACTACAGTTCTTACCCATCAGTGAGTCGGTGGATAGGTGAACGAACGAGATATTTGTTATTGCGAATATGAGCGTTGTTGTTGGTGATAGGAAGTGTTGCGTCAAATCAGTCTGATGACTTTGATTGCTGAGTCAAATGGGTCTGATGACTTTGGCTGCTACGTCAAGCGAGTCTGACGACTTTTGATTGCTCTTCATGCGGGTAGATGGCGCCACTACTGATCAGAAGGGGTGGAAGATCACCAATGGGATTAACCCAAGGGAACCCAAGGTGTGGCATATGTAGATATTGCTAGTGAATTTTTAACAAACCTAATTCAGAGAGTGATATTGTACTAATTTAACTACAGTTGATCCAACATTTGCAGTAAACGAGTTCAAGCAATCATAGTTAGCTTTAGATTATCCTTTCTGGTTTACATACAACTAAATAAGCTTTATTACGAATCTATTCTGATCCAAATACACTTACGTTACACAGATTGAGAAAAGTAACCCAATGTTGAATTTCACTTAAGGGATTAGAGCATCAATTTATCGGAAGTAGAAAGGTAATTATACTACTGTAAGTAACAGAATTCGTCAGTTAGAAATTCAATCATTAATTCAGACTCGACGTGAACCAAGTTAAATTTGCATCAATTATATTGTAAGATAAAGAGTAATAATACATTTTGAGCAAGATTACAACTTCGAATAAAATCACATTCCTTTATCTCTATTACACTCATAAATGCCATAACTGACAAAATTATAAAATAAATTTCTCTTTCAAGTTTGATGTAAAGGGTGTTTTTTTAGAGGTATAGAACTTTAAATTGCAATAAAACAATGATGTATTATTCGATTGACATGAATTTTTTTTATTCGAAAGATAATCTTGTGGCATTACATTTTAAATATGATTTCTGGCATAGGACTGCCACGGCTGGCTCGGATGTAGTCCAATCTGGACGTCCAATTTTCGACGAATTTTTCCAACATTTGTGGCTGTATATCGGCAATAACACGGCGAATGTTGTCTTCCAAATGGTCAAGTGTTTGTGGCTTATCCGCATAGATTAATGACTTTACATAGCCCCACAGAAAATAGTCCAGCGGTGTTAAATCACAAGATCTTGGAGGCCAATTCACAGGACCAAAACGTGAAATTAGGCGGTCACCCAACGTGTCTTTCAATAAATCGATTGTGGCACGAGCTGTGTGACATGTTGCGCCATCTTGTTGGAACCACAGCTCCTGGATATCATGATTGTTCAATTCAGGAATGAAAAAGTTAGTAATCATGGCTCTATACCGATCACCATTGACTGTAACGTTGTGGCCTTCATCGTTTTTGAAGAAGGATTCCACCAGACCATAAAGCGCACCAAACAGTCAGTTTTTCTGGATGTAATGGTGTTTCGACATACACTTGTGGATTAGCTTCACTCTAAATGCGGCAGTTTTGTTTGTTGACGTAGCCATTCAACCAGAAGTGCGCTTCATCGCTAAACAAAATTCGCTTATGAAAATCGGGAACAACGGCAATCTCGTTTTGGGCCCATTCGACGAATCTACGCCTTGCTTGATGATCGTTTTGATGAATTGCCAAACCAAACTGAGAATAAATCACTTGATAGCTGTTAAATCGGTCGCCATCTTGGAAAGTAATGCCAACTTAAACTTCTATACCTGGTAAAAAAACACTCTTTATTTTTAGGAACGAATTTAAGAAATGAACGTATGCTATTCTAAAAAAAATAAGAACCTCTCATCATAATTCTATGTGTGGTTTATTGCATAACAGGTATGTGAATTTGAATGAAATTATCTCGTAAGTTTTTCAAAATGCGTAAAATATCTAAAAATTTATGATAGTTAAAAATTTGTAAGCAGTGTTTGATTCCAATTATGAAAGATTTTATTTTTATCGTTATGTTTAGAGATCTTGATAAAATTTTGATCTTGAAATTTTTATATACATGTTCTACATTATATAAATTTTTATCGAATTTATGTATTATACCAAGACTGATTCCCTCGTGTCAAAAGAAGTCACCAAATGCCGCAATATACAACCAATAGTGTAAACATTTCCTACGCACGTTCGAACACAGTAATAATTCCTATGACAGCATTTCCATTACTTTTGAATATATATACGCGTTGTGTGTGTCTTTTTTTCCCAAAATTGGCCAATGGATGATTTATTTAACGACGGTTGGTAGGCTACGCTTCAGGGCCAACGTCTAAAGCAATAATGATACAAATTAAGAGAAGATGAATACTTGCGACATCTAGAAATGCGGGTCGTAACATTTACATTTATAGTCTAGTTGGTAAGAATTGGTACTTCATTTCTTTGCGGGTCAGTATATATATCTCAAAAATTAAGATATGTAAGTATCATACTGTCGACCAGTTTCTCAAATATAAAGACATTGCCAAATGTGCAAATTGCAACCAATAGTGGAAGAAATTTCCCGCATATTCAATTACAGTGATTATAAATATGACCCATCTGGTGACACTTTTTGAATTGGCGATGTCTTTTCTCTTTGCGAAACTGATCGACGGCATATAATGCATAAGTACTTTTATTTCCTTGAAAATACTTGAATTAATTATTATTTATTCGCATTTGAATTCGACAAACTGCTGCAGTCATTTTTATTTTAAGCGTGTATAGCTACTTCCTTTCAAATTATTCAAATATTCATAAGCCTATCTATCTACTACGATCATGTTGTTTCTTTCATGTAGAATGGAAAGTTATGAGCATAGGTTGGTGATAACCTTGTTATTCTTGCATAATTCATGCATGTTAAATCAAAATGAAGATATTAGTCTGAGAAAAGCTGTGTTCCGTTGAAATTTACATCTAAAAAAGAATATTTATCAAAGAATGTGCATTGGTGTATTGCTCAAATAATAAATATTTCTATTATATTTCTTCTTAACGTACACAATCTCTGCGCTGTGACTTTCCCCGTAAGTATATTTATTTTACCCTCGAATTATGTTAGGTTCCATTGAAAATATACTTTCGTAAAAATGCGATGGGGAAATTCGAGACGGAGGGGGGGGGAGTATACATTTGAATTTAACAAAAGAGCGAGGGCAAAACAGACTTCGGAAAAATCTTTAATTCATGAAGAAGAGATGCCGAAAACGGGAAAATTTTTGATTGAAGCGAAATATTTACCGTTTGCAACGTCGAAATACGTAAAAAGAAAGCCATAGTAATTTCTCCGAAGTCTGAGTCAATGATATTATATGGAAGAGAGAAAGGTTTCGCGCGCGCGCGGTTTCTCTGATATTTCTCTCTATTTCATATTTACCTTTCGGTAGAGAAAGTCTGGTAGATCTTGCGAAATGGGAAATTAATGTCGGCATCAGTGTGATGTAGAGCCATAACTCTTTCTGGTACATGTGAAGCGCGAAAAAAATATCCTTTGAAGACGAGGGAAAGGAAATACTTTGATGTTCCATCTGGCTTCTAGAATTTAGAAAGTAGGGATTTCATTTCGAATTAGGAAATGAAACTTGGATTTCTCGAGAATTCATCCTGTCTGGGTGAGATCTAAAACTTTAGACAAATAAGAAATATTTATATTCTTGATATCAAACTGAGGCTAGAAAACAATATCAATCTCAGAAACAATAATGTCTACAGTAAAAACATTTTATTAAAAGAATTACTTTTTTAATTAAGTATATATTTGTATATTAAGTATATATTTGTATTATTAAATATATAGTTGTGTGTATATATTTGTAAATACTTAATTAAGTATATATTTGTTATTTTTGCTTATCCCACCTGATTGACAGTATTACCAGATTGAGGGGCACTAAATCATCGTTTCGCCACAGCTTTGAGCACCATCCAGGTGGTGGTATAATTTCATTCCACCCTAATTTTAAGGAGAACACCCCGTGGGTGTCCTACCACTTTTTTGCTACCATCATTCACTCGAGAAAATTTTCAGTTGAGGAATTATGTATAGTAGCCTCAGGTGGCACAGACACTGTACATTTACAACCGTCTATGTCATCTCTGAGTGAGTAAGTGATAATAATGTAGCACTGTAAAATACCATCAGAGCTATTGGTGGTGGCACTTTTAATTTTGAACCATGGCCAGGAGACCAGAACGACACCTCAGCTGGAAACCCCCACTCTCTTTACTTCCAAACAACAGAAAATGAGGATGTTTGAGCCTTGACATATTTAACGTCTATCGATCTCTTCTGCACGGTCTTCAGCTACACTAGGTCCGAACTATGACATGCCGGCTACGAGTTAGTGACCTCCACTACTGTGATCATGTCATATTCGGGATTCAAACCTTGGCCCTTTGGAGCAACGATGAGCAAATATAATTAATCCCACTATGCATTTGTTATCAAATAAAAATTCAAAGTAATATTAAATGAAATTGACATTCGAAAGTAAACATTCGCTTCTTAAAGCAGTGTCATGGTAAAAATTTGAATAATCCTAGATTATCCTGATTCAATTCAATATCATTTCCCGACAGTAATTTTGCAAATGAGTTAAAGGCGTTTCCTGCCAAACATTTATAAAAATCCAAAAACTTTCTCCTTATTCAATCACTTACGTGTGATGAACAAATTCATTTTCTTCAATAAGTATTTTAATAATGTTCGTTTGTTTCAGTCCAGGCGATAATAACCCAAATATTGATATCTGCGCTCAGAAAAAATATCGCCAATTGGAAACAATAATCGTCTTCCTCCGTGCAGTTTCCAGTAATAATTCAACAAATTTAACAACAAACAGCAGATAGTATTTATATGTAGCTTCTTGTATGTTGTGTTTTCTAGGTGAAATTTGCTCAAGTATGTTATTTGACTTTAAAAACGATTTCAATAAACTGATGATAATTATTGATTTAGAAAATTTTCCATGAGGAATTACTACTAATATTGATATGTTGGACACTCCTAATATAAGTACAACATTTCTTGTTTTGTATTATTTAATATTTGTTTCGTATTTGTTTATTCTAGAATTTTAGTTAAGTATGTTTATGGAACATTCTTGGTAGTTTTACATAAAGAAAAGAACTGTATAATATTTTGTTTTTACGGAGCGTGTGTTCATTTAATTATTCATTTCAAGTAAATAGCTTCATCAAATAATAACTATAAACAGTCTCATTTAACCTACGTGTCGAAGAAAAATAAAAGAATACTGAAATCGACAAAGAATAGTTTCTAAAGTCACAACAGATGGTTTAATTAGGAACTTCGTATTACACCTACGCCTAATTTCATCGAATCAGAAACACTTTTCGGGTATTCCATTACTTGTGAATTTTATTTTGATTTCTTGGTAAATAATTACGAATTCTTTAGAATATAAGCTTTTGTTTGGGTGTTAAATCACTAGGGACACGAGTAATAATAATTAATTACTTCAAATTAAATATATGTTTCAATTCTCGTTTCATATTACTATAGCACTATCTGAAGTATTAAATTTTCAAATAGCTTTAAAATAGAATAAAATGATATGCTAACTTTCTCTTGTTATTTTACATAGAAATTCTCATTAAAATACTCCGGAAGACACGATTCAGTTATTTAAATAAATTATTCTGAATTATGATTCTAATTCGTAATGAACAGATCCATGTGGAATATATATTTCTAACAATTGTAGATATCTTGTGTAAATTGTAAACAATAATACAATAACTCTTTTTGAATATATATATGTATTTTCTTACATTTAATTATCACAAAATTCTTTTTTTTATTTGTTTTATTCATTATTATAATGATATTTAATATTCATTCATTTTTTTTCAGGTAAGACATTCTCCTGACTTCTTGAAATGATTTGGTACTAATAAATGTGTCAAATGCTGATAAAGGTACCTTTATTTTTAATTGATCTTAATAACATACCATTACAAAGCCGATTATATATATATACTCTAGTCTCATTTTTGTAATTCCTACTAAAAATAATTACTTTTTTTTTTTTGAACTTACGTATTATACCAGTGCTTCTCAAACTTTCTATACTTGCGACCCAATTTTCCGTCATAATTTTCATCGCCCCCCCTCCGTAACAGTAACAAAAAATTGAATTCAATCATAATATACTTTGACGTAAAGCTACAATAAGACTAATTATAAACCATACAAATTATCAAGATAAGTGTTAAATTTTGCATATAATTTTATGACATTCTCATTGGCTCACTGGTAATTATTCAACTTTTCCTTAGCTTAGCACTGTTAAATTAATCATGAAACACATTGTTCAGTACTGATACATTTATAAAAGTGTGTTATATCAGTGTAAATCTGTATTTTATGATGTCAGAACGTATTTTGTTTTGCTTTCTTTCAGTAAAAATTATTTTTTTTAAAAATGAATTATCTTTCATTTTCGACGTTCTCGCGCCCCCTTTTGTAGGGTTATCATGCTCCCCTAGGTAAGCTCGCCCCACAGTTGGAGAAACACTGCATTATACAGACAACAAATTTCGTCTAATCAAAAGATGTCGCCAAATGCCATGTTACGCAGCCAATAATAAAACCTTTCTTGCAAATGCTCGAACACAATAACAATGACAGCATTTCGTGCCATTTTTTGAATGGGGGATGTCTTTAAATTCGATGAAATCAGTAGATGATGTGCTACATACGTACCTTTTAATTTAACTTGAATTAAAATAAGCTACGATTTATTAATACGAAATATAAAATATCTATATTCTACGTTATTAATCTTATCTAAATCTTCATTTCTTCTAATACTGATCACTTAAAATTTTTGACCGAGTAGTTAAACTTGTGAAGCCATAGGCACACGATAAATGAAATCACGTGACTCGTGCGGTTTACTGTTGCCAACTTTTGTTTTTAACAGTTATTTTGCATATTTGTGACTAACAAGTCCCATAAATAAACAAAATGCATTTAATTTAAAAATAGCCTTATTATACAAGAACTTATTTAAAAAAACTTTTTAAAGAACTGTAATAATTGGACATCTTTACCCAATTCGGAACTTTTCATGGAATCTGATTTTTGTGACTTTCGTGAATTTATCTTATTAAGCGCTGGTAAAAGTGCTTAACCCGACATCACATCACTCGCGCAGGGTATCTCATAACCCAACTGTGTTTACATTTCTGTTTTTCTGTAAAATTTGTATACAAAATTAACAAAAGGAAGAAAATTAGGAAAGGCAATATGGTTATTATATTTTTCAAACGTAAGTTTAGTTTTTCTGTTCCTTTTATAAGGACATTCAGTACATTGTTTATACACTCCTTTAATCTAGTCTTGAGTGAATGCGATATTTTCACTGGTCCTTAATTTTTTTTTTTAATCTGTATCTTTTTAAGACTAATTATAAAGGAGTAAACTTCTCTATTCTTTAAATTCAGAAATTTTTGAATTTCTTTTATTTATTTTTTCTTATTGTTACAGCAATATTTTTTTTCTTTTTTGAGTCATCTAAAAGTGAATAAGACGTGCACCAGTTATATTTCCTTTAAAATTAGTTCTTCCCAAAGGTTTTTGTGTCACTACATATAAAACTTTTATTTTCAACCGTGTCTCACTATTCTAAATCTGGATCGATTTCAGTGGAGGAATCATACTTGCTGTTATATTCTTCATCATTTGATTTTTCCTTATTATAACCACGAAGAGAATTTCTTCATCCAAAAATATTGTTGTACTATATCTATTAAATTACTTAAATATCACATTTCTTCATCATAACTACAATAATACGCCATAGCAAAAGAAAGATTTAAAACGTACTCATGCATTCATAACTGTAACGGCGATTCACGCACAGGGTATGACATACCCGAAGAGGCGTTATCCAAAAATGTATATTTAGAATTCGCCTACAAGCTAAGGCTTCTCAAAGGATATGACTTTGAAGTCAGCTACACGAGAAACTATCCATTTTCCAAAAAGTGTGCAGACGGAGCGTTGAAAAAAGTTTGACTGTAGGTATGATATACCTTGCGCAAGAAGTGCCGGGTTAATTATTTATCTATTGGATCCTTTCTTAGCCCCCACTTTTATTTATCGCCAACTTCCCGAATAATAATCCTCATTTGGGATAGAAGTCATACAGAAAAACTAGTTGCTGGCGCAGTTTGTTATCTTTGCCAAATGTGTGAGCTTTAATAGGATTTTACCGTATGTACCAGGGATCGGCAGCCTTTTAACTGTTTACGTGTCAAACCTATTTATCAATACGATTCCTCCTGCTACACAGTAGTACATTTTTTAAACAATTCGATTCCCGCTCTAATTCATGATAAATTAGAGATAGAGGTCAATAACATAGATTTACAGTTTTATTATGTATTAATTTTGCACCATTTAACGAAATTTCTTTTATATAAAATAATCATCGAAAAATATAACTATTTATTTGACGAAAATAAAGAATTAAAAAAATAATAAGTATATACACGCATATGTATTTTTAAACATATTTATTAAAATAATAAGTAAATAACGTAAAACATAAGTATTTCTCATCATTATAGTTAAATAAAAAATAAATAAAATGCTAGTGCTAGTATCGCTCTACATTCATATTGCAAAATCAGGGGTATAATGTGTGACTTTCAATTTGACATGATTCTGAGCAATCAGTTGTAAAACAATTTATTTACGGACTCTCTAAATATTTCATATGAGGAAAGATTTTTTACTCAGATATGTATACTCAAAAGCAGAAAGTGGAGCACATGCAATTTTCTCTTTTCAAACAATTAAATCTCTTCAGCATTCACATTCAATAATTTACGAAATAGCTGTTAATTTATTTGTCAGATTTCTTTCCCTATAATTTTGAAAATGTTTGTCAAATAAGGTTTATTAAGAATTTATCTACCTCCATCCACACAAAAATTGATTAATTTGTAGAGCAGAGCAGAGTTCAACTGAGAATTGTACCGCGTGTCATAGGTTGCCGTCCTCTGGTATATACGCTTAGAAATGAAATGCATGAATCTAAATATTTATTCTCAGGGCTAATTTTTTTTCACCTGTATTATGTTTAACAAATGTGTTTTAAAAAATTTTACCTTTTAATTTTTCATTTTTTTGTATCATATATCAATATTTAGGTACTACCCTTAATGTTACAAATACTAATTTTCTCCAGCTATTGCTTTTGTCCTATCTATACATTTATGCAGGCTGAATGCATCAAAAAGGATGAATTATTTTTCTGTTATTATAAATCAATGTATTTTATCCCTTCAAACATAAGCATGGCTGTTATAAACATATCAAGCATTTTAGAAGAGCAATCACTGTGGTACAAGGAAAGAATTTTCATGTTATATGATTCCTGTACGTGACAACTTTTAGAGAAAGAAAAATAGACGAAACAATTTTATTATGTAGTCTTGAAAAGATAATAGAGGCTACGAGTTCCATTTACAGTTGATGGAGTATGTGTCAGAAATTTATTTTCATGCTTCTGTATATGTCGCATTAAAAATTATAAATATTTACAAAGTATTGAATAATGCACGAGTGAATATCCTACAATACTAGAAGTGTATCGCTTTTGTATCGTTTTTGCTGGGGAGACTGTTTTGAAAAATGATAAATGATTTATTCACTTGTGAAAAAGAAATGGCAAAGCGCAAGGTTTGGCGGGTTTTTTTCTCTCTCTTCTATTATTAAAAGTGAAATGCGTTCAAGTTTTCGGCTTTATAAGATAAATATTACAAAATGTTAAGAGATTTGTTCTCTAAAAGTTATGCTGAAAGCATTATTCATTTATGGATTGGACTTTTTAGTCGGAAGAATTGTTCGAATGAATCCATTTAATAAAAGGAATTGTAAATTTTAAAGCTATTCAGAAAAAATTCTACTGAACAAACTTTTGTAACAGAGTAATGTTGCAATATTAATTCAATTTTATATTACAAGGTTGTACCCTACATATTTTACTATATCCATAAAGTTTTTAAAAAATCACTAAGAAAGGCAAACTCCCCCCCAAATATTTAAATTAAAATAACCATGAGATAAAGTTGTTTTGGAAGCAAAGTATATGTCATTCTATGTATAAAACAAAATAGATTTTGAACAGGAATGCGCACACACACATTGTATATTATAATAAATCTTACCATATTTTAAAGTAAAGCAGAGTAATTAATTTATTTTAAAGAATTTCTCTCCTCTTTATAATCATTTACTTTATTATTAACATCGCAAAAACTGAAAGAAATCCAATAAAACTATATTCGTTTCTGAAGAAATGCAGAATTTCTAACCGAAAACACAATAAGTTGATCCTTAAATACGATTCATTTTTTCATTTTCTGCAGTCTCAACTAATTCCTTAGATTCTTGACAATAAGCAATTATTTCCTACAAACAAGGTTGCTACTGGTGCTTCCAAAGATATGAGGAGGAGGAAATATTCTGCATAAAATTTTATCTGGTCATAACAAAACTTAACATACCATACTGCGTGAAACACATCTACAGCACTTTTTCTAAATTCTTCTAAATTAATGAACTAAAACCAAGACTTTGCTGTCTTAAAGCGTTGCGATCAAAAAAAGAGTATTTATATTATTTTATTAAGTTTAAATATTTCAAGCTAGTTGTTGGTTGTTTGATTGATTTAAACTATTCCTACAATGCAGAGCTATACAAGGGTTATTAGTTAAGATCATTTTTTTAAAAAATTATAAAAATTAAACCAATAATTATGAAAATACATAAGATACAGCAGCACTCATAATTTTAACTCATATTTTAACATGGCACTGGACATGAGGGATCACTTTTGTCCAGTGGTCATTTTACGTGGCTTCGGTACCGAGCTTGACGTGTTTTGTCCTCCATATACAAACCGCTTCATTGGTAACCTTGGACTGAACCAAGACAAGCGCAACCTTCTGATCTGTCGGGACACCATCTACCCGCATAAATAGCAACCAATGTCGTCAGACTCACTTGACGCAAAACCTCCAATTTACAACAACTCACACGCTCGCCATAACAAACATCGTTCTATCCGTCGACTCAATGGTGAGGAAGTACTGTAGTGGTATCTTCATTAGGCAGTAACATGAGCCTCCGGACAGGGCAATGGTTATGGTACACGGCTTCAGGTCCATAGGTCGCGCGGATAGGCAACATCATACATTACTTCTAATTGACTACTATAACCAAATATTCAAATATAACTAAATATTTCAAGATGTATTCGCAATGAACCTCTTAATTTGAAACATATTCAAGTGATCACACCTAAGCTGATATAAATTCGCGAACTTGGACACCGCGTGAATGAGAGGAATTTGTGTAACCACAAACTTTACATCTATCAGCCGCTCTATGCAACACATCTTGAAGGGGCATTAGAAGGCGAAACAATGTCTCGAAAGAAGTAATTTTGGACATTGGTTCTCGTTGACCGTTCGGCTACAGCTGTGAGCCATAGTATAAAGTTGTTTTATATATTATTTGCGGATTATATGTTGACTAATTTAAAAGTATTTGGCATTCCTGCATCGTCAACATTGTTCTTATGGCAGATCTTTTATAGAGATAAGGCACGAAATTTCATTTTTTTTTGACTGATTTCGATTTTATTTGGCCTATTATAGCTTGGAGCGTTTGTGGTGGATTAGAACCAGCGACGCTCGAGTTCGTAGCAGAATAACATAACTACTAAACAAAAGTGATAACTTCTGTCTGGAACTGCGTTACTGGCTTATAAAGATATTGCCACAGTACTCCCCCACCAGTGAGTTGGTAGATAGGCGAACGGGTTTTTTTGTTAGTGAGTGAGTGAATAGTAACGTCGCACTGTTCAGCTGACCGAGGGTGTTTGTGTCGACGGACTTCGCTATTGTGAACCATGGTCAAGTGACGAGGACGACACCTGAGCTGGCACCACCTCTCCTAACTACCACACGACACCAACGGTAGGACGTTTCAGCTCTCGACAGATTTAACGCGCATCGTTGCCCTACACGACGGGTCTTTAGTGGTACTGGGCTCGAACTCATGACATGCCTGCCATGATCTGATACCTTGACCACTGGGCTACCTCAGCCCCAGTTGATAGCTCGAAGAAAAGGAAAGCCACGAGGGAAGCAAATGGTGTTGTTCTTGATCGTGCACTCTACTTGTGGTTTTCACAAAGAAGGACATGCCTGCCATGATCCGATTCCTTGACCACTGGGCTGCCGCAGCCCCGAAATCAGAGCTCAAATGCGTCTATAGTTCAGTTCAACTTGAACATTGCTGACCACAAGCTCGATGACATTACCACTCTGTTACTTGGGCCATCAATCGCGTCTGAACTTAGAACATTCCTAGATACGGATCTAGCAACTATAATAACACCTACTTCAGATATTACATTCATTAACAGATGCATCTAATAATAATATTAACACACGCTCTAAAGTACCATTAACTTCTTTTTAACATTATTTTCTTGTATCCAATGTTCGCCCAATATAATGTGTTGCGGGTGTATTTATAATTGCGAAAACACTATTAAAATGAAATAGCCGATGGGAAAGTTAGATGCTTTCTGGACACTAATGCATAATCGATTCTACATGCCCTGGATATTTCACAGTGAGGATATATAACTAATTACATTTCCTCCAATGCAATCTCTCCCCTGGATTCGCTTCACTTCCATGGACACATTATCGGCCACCTGCACGTGCCACCCACGATGACCCCCTGAGACAGTGACTACACCATCGGGATGCGCTTGAATATCAATCTATCATTCTGAGCTATCTGTTAGCGATCAATGACCCGATTTTTATCGTGGTAATGGATGAAGCCACTCGCATGATTAAAAACAGTGTTTTTATGTGTACAAGATAGCACATCAAGCGAGATGGGACAGAGGGTGTTTAGTAAACACTAATGGACACTGCTTAAATAAAGGAGAGCGGTTTAGTAAGTAATGATGCTTGACGATAATGTAATGGTGATTGAAACCTACAACACGGATGAACCAGTGGGAGGAGATCGTCTGAAATGAGTTCTAATTAGTGTGATAAGAGTAGTTCATTTAGTTAGTGTAAATAGATCTAAAATGCTAATATACTAAAACTAGGTATTTTCCTCAAGGATCCGTCGCAAAAAATAATTTACATATATTTATTTTTACTTAAATACGATCATTTAATTAAAAACACCATTATCGAAATTGAATACATAGCTAAAATTACCCGAAAAAATGCTTACCTTGTGGAATGATTATATGTATACATCTGAACGGGGTAGAGATGGTATACACCTCATCTAGTTAAGAAATAAATATCCTAATTTTTACATAATGGGAGGTCGATATTTCAAAAATCTAACAGGATATTTCCCTATGTACTCCTCCTCCCCCTATTATAAGAAAAGTCTAAAAAGCTAATTTATTAAAACTGATTAGCTTCATCTAGGCTCTGTAACAAGCGAAAATTAATAGTATGGAATATTTGCCTTGTGTATTAAGTTTATACATTTGAAAGGATATCTTAAGACTTGTTAAGGCTCTTACGCAAAAATAGGCCTCACCTGTTAACTTTTATATAGTGCATAATTTGCCAAATATTCGTAAAAATGGTAACCAGTAATGTAACGAAAAATTTAGGAACCAACCTGCAAAGTTAGGTTTTGTGCTCCAAGCCAGATTTTACGCAGGATTTCAAAACCAAAACATGAGGCTTTGCCTCCCCCAAAACCTTGGGCTTTCCTCTTCAATGGGGGTGTTCTTCCCACCACTGATGGCAACCCGTGACAAATACTTGTGTGGGACTCACAAATATATGCTCAAATCGGCTCGATCGACTGCCACTAAATGAGCGATGATAGTGTACAATAGTAGATCTTGATTCGAAAAAAGATTACCATATAATAATGCAGTCTTGCAAATGTTGCCTGCTGGCATATTGTTAAAAATTTCCACTTCTTCGAAGAATATATATCTGGCAATAACATTTGGTAATTTAAATTATTCGGATCATGGTCTTATTCAAGCTAAATCTAAGATGACATGACGCCCTGAGCATGTGCTCAGTTGCCCCATGTTTTAAGACACCCCTTTACATTTGTATATGGTAGATCTGGGATACTCTATCATGTTAAGAAATGAAAACCTGAATTTTTCATAATGAGTGGCTGATATTTCTACTGAAAGAAATAGTCTTGTAAAGGGATCAAAAATCTCCTTAGGAGTTATTTTCGTATTTAACTACTTTCTGAACACCATGCTGTTTGTAAAATCGAATAGTCAATCACTCACCAGAACTATCTCGTTTTCATATGACCGGGAATACAAAATCCTCCCTTGTTTTCAGAAATTCAAAAGTGCGCCTATTTAATTGGTAAACATAATGTTACATTATTGCCATCCAGCTCCGATGCATGGCAGTGAGAACCACTTTAAAAAAGAAGGAAAGTCCCGTTACCGGAGATCAGTTTCTCTCAAATCTACTCATCTTCTAAGAGCTGCTGTATTAATTAGGGAAAATTTAGAATTTAGAAGAATGACTATTAACCTTCTTAATTGGGTAACTAGTAATTTAATATCCTTGCATGAACAACATCATTCCAAATTGTAAGATGAAAAGTAAAAGGTGTTTTTTTATTGATTTAAATTAAAAGGGTTTAAAAAAAAGTTCTTACAAAAACCATTCATATACATATATCACTAAGGAGCATTTAACAACTTATTGACAATATAATACTTAAACATGATTTGTGTTATATGCAATACATTTTGTTATAAGTTCAGTGCGTCATTACCTTGTTTAACTTAATGAAAATTTAACCAATGTGTAAGCAATTACCATAACATAAAAATAAGAAAATAATTCCTTAGACTCCTATAAGTATGCAACTTTCAGAATAGTTTTATATTTCATAAAAGTGTTAAGTTATTAACATAAATTTACTTCTACACAGAAATATCGAATTAGAATAACTATATCTAAAGAAAAAAGTGTCTGTTCCGAGATATATTTTTTGATACTTATACATAGCCCCTGATAACAAAGAATAATTTTCTATGCATCTCAGTCGTCATTTTTGTTATAATTATATTTTTAGGAGACGTGGATCAGCTCTATGATCATGTTCGTATGATTTTACGCTGTCGGGAAAGTCTGATATTTCTATTATCTGCTACATTATTCTACCTTGTATATCTTATAGGAATGAGTTATGTTTTTTTTTTTTTAGATTTTTAGACTTCAAACACAAAAACAAGAGTAAAATATTGTATTAATTCAGCTATTTATTTCTACCGGATGATACTACAAGACAAGGTTTACATCCTTATGCTTCACTTATTTATCTCTTATTTCTGAGAAATGTACAAAGCCTTATTAATATTCCATTTTAAACACGTAGAAAAATTTAACGCTACGTGTTTCACTGAAAACACACGAGGAAGACATTGATGGAAATGGTAGGACAAAATTCAATGGGTGATACCAAAAGCTGAGCACGTGCAGTATTATTCAGTATTTAATAATAAGAATTTTAAGCACTAGTATTGAAATTTATGCTATCTCTTATTGTTCACTTGACCAATCGATTATGAATTCCAATACTATAAAACTATTGACAAAACATTTAATTTACTTGCACCTAAATTCTGCTGCAATATTTTTACCTTGTCATATAAAAACACTATTTTATCTATTATTTCTATTGTATTTCTTTTGTGCGGGTGTCTATGTCACAAAATTCTCTGATTAGAATTTACATTCTGCTCAAATCGACTGAAAGAAAACAAAAATTAGAATGGAATATTTTTGTCTTTAATTTATTTACATTAATTTCCAAACATTTTCTGTAATGAAAAATTGAAGGATTGATAGCATGGTGCTTATCCAACAACTTATTAAAAAAAGCTTACTTGTCATTATATTTCCAAAATTTTCTTGGGGTTTTTTATGGAAATTAGTTTCGATTCTAGTTCTTCATGCGGTATTTAGCTTTAGTGAATAACATTTCAATTCTGGTAAGAATATAAACTGATGTATAAGTTTTGTTTAGTAATTTAAAAGTTCGATTCAATGAAGGAAATAACAAGGAAGACAAACAGTTTAGGAAAAAATTAATTAGTAAAGAAAATTTTAATGGAATGTTTAGTAAAACTAATGAATAAAAGGATTTCCAGACAGAACAGGAAATTTCGGAGAATGTCGGGAAATATTCAGTTTTGATTTTATCAATATAATTATGTCATGCATTTATTGTGAAGGGACAAGTTTTGAATCACTTTCCTGAAGGAAGACAACCTATCCAGTCTACAGATGGATATAGCTAAACATGTAGACGTCTTTATGGAAGTAAATATTACGATTCTTTGGAAATATTGACAAAAAAGAGGGAGTTTTCTGGGTATTTATTCAGTAGAAATTTTCGTAACTCCTTTAAAACGATTTTTCATCCATTTAATATTAAAGAAAGATTCAGCACGTGACTTATCAATCTCTTATGCTACGACTTCGGATGGTCGTAAAAGATTTCATGAAAATAAATTGTTGACAAAAAGGCGTGCCAAATTGTGATACTCAAATGAATAATATTTCCGTATAAACAAATAGTGTACAGTCATATGTAAATAACTAATGCTTACATCTGAAGCATGAAGAACATTATATACAGGGTGATTACAATTAAAATACCACTTTCAAAATACTGTAAAAAAGAGCTACTGGTTTCAATGACTTCCAGTGTTCGAACCGAATGTACTTTAAAAGAGAGAAACAATGGCATAAAACAAATAAAAGTTCCTAGAGTGTATTTGTCGCCGGGAAATGGTGAAATTACCAATTTCATCAAATCCCTAAGGCTTGATGGTTACTTGATCATTTCACGGTAGATGTTAAAATAAAGTCTCTTTAAGGTCATTTTCCTGATGAAAGTAAGTGATTTTATCAAATCCCTAAACTGTTTAAGTGAAATGATGAAATGAACTAGTCAGGATTTGCGTTGGCAAAATGCTGTTCGGGGAGAGACACTTGGGGGGTCGATTCCTTGTATTCCTAACCATATAGGTAGTATTATCGACAGCTAAATATCAACCCCATATCTTGAAAAAAAAATTGCACCATAGGATTAACATAGGGATTGATATTTTAGTGCGTAAGTAACCGAGAGGAAAGATGTTATACATCAAAAAATGCCAGCCTAATTTTCTAATTATTTGTTAATTAGTTTCAAATAAATAATTTGTATTTAATTGACTATTATTGTATTACGTCTACGTTTAATAATGCACCCTATTTTTTAAATAAACACTTTTAAATTGACAATATTATTTCATCATTTCACTGAAACAGCTCAGGGATTCATTCACATCCCTTACATTGATCAGGGAAATCACCTTGAAGTGACGTTATTTAACATCTACCGTCAAGTGATCATTTCCCTTAGAGATTTGAAGAGATTCCTAATTTCTCATCATTTTTCTGCTACATATTAATTGATGGCACTGTAAGTGGCATAACAATCGTGGTTTCGGTTACAAATGAGAGATTTGATTAATAAAAGTAGAAAACGCCTTAATATATTAAAATACATCTCTGGACGTGATTGGGGTGCAGATGCCTCTACTCTGAAAATTACCTATACTACCTTAATTAGACCTGTTTTGGAGTTTGGTTCTCGCATTTTCTTTATTGCCTCACATTCTAACCTTAAAAAACTAGAATGAATACAGCTGAGTGTCGCTAGATTCATATCGCAGGCTTTTGTAACAGTTGTCCTAATAACTTAGTTCTATATGAGTGTAACCTTCAGCCTTTAAATATGAGAAGAAACTATTGTTTGACCAAATACCTCAACAAACTGCTCAGTTATGGGGATTAAGATAGAAGCTCTCAATACATAAATCATTGGAAAGATAATCAAAGGTTGAAATGAAATAGTCCCTTCTCCCAGGCACTTGCACAAAACCTGAGTTTTAATGTGGAACACCACTGCCTGACTTCATTCATCAACTCTGTCCTTGGACTTCAGCGGGTCACGTTCCATTATAATTTAATGCCCAATGTGAATAAAATGTCTGACTACCCCGAACTTCTTAAGCAGTTGGCTCTGGAGGTGATTGATGGAATTCCACTGGATGCGTCCAAGATCTATACTGATGGCAGTAAGGGAGATACAAATACTACTGGCAGTGGAGTCTTAATTGAACTACCTGGCCGCGTCATCAAATTTCAGGGAAGAAATGCTGACCATGCTTCTGTCTTTAGAACGGAGCTAATAGCTATCATGTGTGGTCTTTCATTTATTAACAACTTAAGAGATCTAGCTGTTTCTGAAATTTGGATACTGACAGACAGCCTATCATCCATCCAACATTTATCGAATTGGCCATATATCAGCGACAGCACCAGCAGGAGTATTCCTCACCTTTTTCAACAGCTTTCGGATTGGCAACCTTTTCATCTACAGTAGGTCCCTTCTCATGTAGGCCTTCTCGGGAACGAAGTTGCGGACGACCTTGCGAAGGTGGCTACAAGCAATCCTGTGGATCCGGAAAACCATATGGTCCTTACATCGACTGAGATTATTCCAGGGCTAAAGAATCAATGTGTTGAACCTGGGTAGTCCCTCCTGTACACCCCTGGTACTTCGGATGCAGCTCTAAACCATTTGGGTGAGCTCGATTCTCTGGAGTAAGTAAGTAAGGGTTCCAGATCATATCAAACGGCATTCTCACGATTTTCGACTGGTCACCTGAGGTGTATGAATTTTGAGGGTGGCAAAAGAAGCTTCCCAATTTGCCCCAAATGTAGCATCAGTCAGTTTTCTACTCAGCACATTCTGCAATGTCTGGGGTTTTCCTGTGAGGAGGCTGTTGTATCCATCCTGCTGTTCTTAGACTTTGTACAGATTTATGTACTCATGGATCTGTGGTCTAGTTTCACTAGACCAGATGAGGATTAGTCCCTCCACCACCACAAATGATATTTTGAATCGAATTATGACAGCCTTAGCATCTGTTGCACATTAAACCAACTGTACTGTTCAATGTGACGAAAAAAACGACTACCAAATCATTCAACAGTGGCTGTAATGTTCGTGAAAAGTGCATCCACCACGACAATGTCGAACCACACTGGATGGGAAGAAATTCTATTCCGGTGTATTCAGATCAAATTTGGAGACATTCTGACATGTCGATTTCTTTTCATATTATTTTGAAAGTGGAATTTTAATTAATAACCTTTCATGAGTCATCCAATGTAGGAGTACACGTAAGAAAGTTAAATCCTAATAAAAAGACGAATTAGACTGTATCTTTACATTTTCGTTTGAGAAATACAAAAAACTAATTAAACGAAAAAAAACTTATTTTGAAATAGTTCTTCGTATAACATTTTATTCAATTAAAATAGTTTTAAAAGGCATATATTTAATCGTTTAATATAGTGCTCAAAACATTCAATATCTTAAGATAAAGAATGACGAAAAGCAGATGTACAGATCTAATACAAAACAGTTAAACATATAATCGAAATATATTTTCTTTCCGTCGCCCAGCCAGTATGATGGCTATGACCCTCCGCTTATAACCGAGTGGGTTCGGGCTTGAATACCGCGCGCGAGTAAGACTTTGTTATATCTTCTTCGGGAAAGACGTCGGTCTTTCGCCTGAAATAGATTCCCGCCTCGAAAGGAACAGCGGCGCACCTCTTCTTGTTATATTCTGGGATCATCGTTTGTAATAAAAATCTGTGTTCTTCTGTGATTGTGTTATATGTTTCTGTTCATCCAACTCACATCTTTAGTATGTATCCCAGTAATAAACACACGACAACAATATTTTCTTTCCAGAAAGATCAATAAATTAGAACAACGATACTAAAACAACGAAAAAAAGAAGTGTACTATGAGTTACAGTAAAGCTTTAAGAAAGAGGAAATTACTTTAAACACTCTATTTTTCGGAAGAAAACATTGTTATAACATTTTTGTGCTAGAAATACTATAAGGACTAGGCCAAAAGATAATTATACAGCAGAGTATCAATACAGATTTTGAAGGAGAATATATATTGTTATAGAATCCTTGAACCACACACAAAGTTGGCCTGTGTGGCAATAATGCATTAAACTTGAACATCTATACAATGTTGCTAAAAAGCTTTGAGCTTCATTTAGATTCAATACGTAACCTCTATTTCTTGATGTTTTGAAGTTTGGTGAAGCAAACTGATAAATGTGATTTGGGTTTTGTGTCATCAGTATCAATATCTAGGTCTATAATTGGAAGTTCAGTGAACCAGAAATCATACATTATTTGTCATTCTCTTTGGCGTGTATTTTCTTCAAAACAGCTATACTTTCATATCTGAACAAATTTTCTTTGCTTCTATTACCAAAATGCATTCTTTTATATATATATATTTTTAAAAAAAATTATCTGAATTATCTCATTTTAGAGCTATTGCTTATCTTTAGTTTCTATGAATAGTAATTTAGTAGGCTTTACTGAATCGAGGTCCATATTTCGCAAAACACATCCTTTAATTTAATAATAGTCATAAACATCATGTGGATAATTTTTTTCAAATGTGTTTCCTAATATGCCCTATATAAAGAAAGGGAAGAAAAATTTCAGTACTGGTTGAGAAAAAGAAGGTTCACACGAAATATATAAAAATATTTGCCGAAAAAAAATTCCGATTGATTATTAAAGTAAAAAAAAAAAACAAGAGTTTTTGTGGCAAATCTTTTGATTTTTATCCCCGGTTAAGTAAAAAATCAACATTTAAATGTTCCGCATGAGGCTCGTGCATTATCACCCAGTAAAAGATTCGCCGATAGCTGAAAGATACCTTGTACTAGCACCATAATCAAGAATTCTCCATTTAACATGAGGATTGAGATTCGAATGTCCTATTATACAATGGGTTTTTAGTTGCCCAAGGACTCGAACCCACGACCAGACAAAACAATGACGGACAAGACAAGGTCTATTTGGTAACCACGTCTTTTTATGACACCCCGAGTACGTATTGCTCAAAGTCAATCCCTTAATTAGAAGAGAGAAGATTGCTACACCGTCGACCAATTTCACCAAACGAAAGAGATATTGCTAACTCAAAAAATGACGCCAAATACTGTCATTCTTATTACCGTGATAAAACGTGCACTGAAACGGTTCCTTCTATTGGCTGGATTTCGCAGCACTTGGCAATGACTTTTGATTCAACGAAAATGACGGTGTAATAGAGTGATTCTCAAACTGTGCATATCTAGTACTAAGATACATATAATCTAATACATGTCTTGATAATTTGTGATGTTTATAACTAAGGTCGTACAGTAGCTTTATCCTCGAAGTACATTATTATTGCATTTAACACAGGTTTATTGCATGGGGGGGTGATAAAAATTATGATTAAAAATGGGTCGCAAACTTTGAAAATTTGAGAAGCACTGGTGTAATACTAAGTACTGAAAGATCACTCGGATATGTTGTCTCAAATTCCGCACTGAACAAAAGATAAACATCTGACAATGAGCATGTGTTTCCAAGTTGTATCTCTATTTTAGTCAACATCTTTATTTATCGCCAAGTTAGCTAATAATTATCGCCATATTAGTCAATATTCTGCTAAAGAAAAGTAAGCTGTTAACGCAATCTGGCCCAATTTTTTCTTCTCCTATAGGCAAAGATAGGAACTAGGCTAGGGTTACTGGATGGCATTTTACTGATGTGTACGCAATTGTCTGACGTTGCTGAAAATAGAAATTCTTTACTTGGCCTGAATATATTTAATTTTTTTTTTTGATTTTTACCTATTTTAACTTTATTTAAAGTAAAATGTACATGGCATTATACGTAAGACGTTGTTTGTAGAGTTTATACAGACAGAAAGGAAATATTTAGTTACGTAAGGAAAAATATGAATAAATGAGTGAGTGATAGTTATATTAACGTCGTACTTTTAAGCAACAATAAGGTTTTTAGCGATGGAACTCATAATTTTATACCTTGGTCAAGTGACAAGGATGGCCCCTAAGCCCATAACTACCTCCTAACTACCACACTACACGAACGTTGGACATTAAGCCTCGAAAACAATATGAAAATGTCCCCTCTAGCATACATTTTTTTTGGCTATATCTATACAAACAATTGAAGGAATGCAGTTAATTGTTCACATCCGAGATTCGGCTAATATTGAGATTTCATATTAAACATTTCTATCAAACAGGATGTATTCTACATCGCACTGAGCATTTTGATTAGTTCTTCAAATTAGACAGATCAACATTTAACAGTTCTACACAAATGACAACGCAATGCCCTTCCATTAAAAGACTCATCCATAAATGAATGGCTGCATTTATATTTGCCACACAGTTATATCTGGTCATTAAGTTTTGATTTAAATCCGGGCTAATTGCATTGGAGCAAAGATGTCGGAAGTGCAGCTTGACAAGGCACGCTGCTTGTCAATCAGGGGCAGCTTCTCACCGTAATTAGTTCCGCTTTGTACTCCCTAATCAGGACAGTGTCACAAGAAGCTGCATTGGACCTAATTGAAACTCTAAAATTTTGTCACGCAAAGGGGGTGGAGGGGATCTATGGGTCAGACACTAATGAACGGACACTACCGCCTTCGGCGGATCCGTCAGGGGGAAAGTCCCGTTTTGAGTTACCAGGGGTCAAAATGATGTATTTCTATATTCACTGTAGGTAGTTAAAAGGCTTCATTCTAGCAAGAGGGAAGAGAGGTATCAATTTAAAGTAGAGGATGTAGGGTTGATTAGCTTGAGTGTGTTTAAAGTTGTTCATATAGACTGAGTTCTTTATTTAGCTAAATTATTTCTATCATTAGAAAGTTATAATAATTAGTCGTAATTTTATTGTTATCGGTAAGGTTACATATTTATATTGAAATTATCGTGAAATCAGAAATTAAAATACAGAATAGGACCTCTAGATGATAAGTCTTCATTGATATTATGACTCGAACTTGCCACTTGACAACGCAGACCACGCATTCCCGACTATGATCACCCAACTACTGCAGCTTAATTGAGTGAATATAACCGTCGCATGAGTGAGTGAATATAACCGTCGCATGAGTGAGTGAATATAACCGTCGCAGTGAGTGAATATAACCGTCGCATGAGTGAGTGAATATAACCGTCGCATGAGTGAGTGAATATAACCGTCGCATGAGTGAGTGAATATTAACGTCCCATGAGTGAGTGAATATTAACGTCCCATGAGTGAGTGAATATTAACGTCCCATGAGTGAGTGAATATAACCGTCGCATGAGTGAGTGAATATTAACGTCGCAATGTTCCGCTACTCGAGGGCTTTTGGTGACGAACCTTGTAATTTTGAACCATGGTTAAGGGACGATGGAAACACCTGAAATGGCACTCCTTCTCCTAATTTTCACACCAAACCAACGAAAGGACGCTTATACCTTGACATGTTTAACGTGTGGTCTGCACGCGGGTTTTCAGTGGTACTAGGCTCGAACTCATGAATTCGTTACCCTGACCACGAGGCTACCACGACCACCAGCTATTGCAGTAAAATCATACCTAATTAGTGCAGTAAAATAGAATCCAACCCTCCCACTTCCCAACAGTCAGACTGTCCTTGAGCTTTAGAACATGACACAAGATAAAATAAATAAGAGTTTAGATTTTTTAAGTAATTTCTTGAAAAGTCAATGCATTTAAAATTCATATGGCCAGTAATGCTTATAATGGAGTTTTGACATGTTTTCCGTTGAAAAAAAAAAGAAGAAAAAATCCTAAGTAGGGCTTTAATACTTATTTTCTTTTCAATTTGCATGCCTTTGTAAATAATTACTCTTTAAAAATTATCATTTTATGGCAATGCTTCTCAAACTTTCAATACTTGCGACCCAATATTTAATCATGATATTCATCGCGTCCTCCTCCATACCTATTGAATTCGATAATACGATACTTTGACGCTAAAGTTACAAGACGACTTTTAACCTCTTAAGGGACGCGGGCGTATATAAACGTCTCACTCAGCCAGTGCGCAAATTGCCCTGTATATATACGTCTTTTAAAAATGCAATCTTTTCTGTTCATTGCTATCCATAAAATTATTTCGAAGACTTTGGAATGCAATAAAATGACCTTTTGACAGTGTTGGCCTAGGATTTGCATATTTCTCAGAGGGTTTTCTTATTCCTCCCTTTATACCCTCCCCCCACACATTATACCATATACGCGTGCATACATGCAAAACGGTAGCATTAGGTAACAACTTACGTTACTTTTAATCGGCAGTCAAGGGATTAATTATAAACCATTCAAAATGTTTAAGATAGTTGTTAATTTTTGCGTATAATTTTACATATGACAAGTCCGTGGGATCACTTGTGATTATTAAACTTGTTCTTAACTTAGCATTGTAAAATTAATTATAAAATACATTGAGCAACACTGATACATTTATTAGTGGTGTATTGTATCCGTGTAAATGTTTTTTTTTTAATTTTCATTATGCTAGAATGTATTTTTTTCTTTTTTTGCTTTCAGTAAATTAATACTTTTTTTTAAATAATAGTTTGTTTTTGACTTTTCAATATGCTCGCGCCCCCTCCTAGCGTTACCATGCTCCTAGGTGGTGCGCCCCAGAGTTTGAGAAATGCTGTTCTATAGAAGTTATCTTTTTAGGACACACAAAAAAGTAACTTTTATTTCAATAGATGATTTAATCCTCCCATTTTCTAGTTCGAATAAGGATATTTAATTCTTCAAGTATAAAGATAGGATTATATATTTTTATACATAATGCGTCGAATTCACACTTATTATGATCAAAAATAAAGTCGAAAGAAGAATTCACATTAAATAATATAATAAACACTTTTTAAAAACATTTGACGAGCCGAGATAATTAAAGATTTTTATAGATCACAAATATTTAAAAAATATATGATAAGAATAATATTTAAAAATATAAGTTTCTTTCTCTAAGGAGAAAAATCTTCATAAAATTGATCTTTATTCAATAATTGCTTCATTATATTTTCTTTTTAGTCTCTATCTATGCATTAAAAATTTTATTTGCTCTGGATGTTACTCTTCAGGATGCATGACATTACTTTTTTGACGTTCAACTTTATAAATATTTTATGCATTAGTTATGTAATGGTGAATAACAAGAATTATATTTGGGAGGGCTTACCTTATTTTATTACATTTATTCTTAGAAAAATATTTTTAAAAATAAAATAGTGTCAATTTTTAAATAATAAAGTATAGCGTCCATTAAAAAAATAATTTAAATCAGAATGTTTTCCCCAAAGCTTAAAAAGTTTGTCAAGCTTTAAAATGTTATGGGTAAAACAAGGCGAAGCTAATTTTTTAGCGACCGGAATCAGTTTCCAAACTACCTAAATGTAGTGATAGATGTTCCGAAAGTAATGAAGCGAAGAAATGAAGAGCCGAATTCATTCTGGTATCAAGATAAACATGCCAAATTCAAGGGGCTATCTCTATTCTACTCTTTAGTGTTAAATTTTTTTAGTTATTTGAAAACTAAAAGAAAGTATCTTTGTCTAAACTAACCACTAAAAATAGTGATTACTGAAGCAAATTCAGTGTGTTATTATTCAGTCTTATGTAGCCTGAAAAGTAGATTTTTAGTGAAATTGTCGAATAGTCCACTGGTCAAGCAAATTTTGAAAAATCATCAATTTGGCACGTTTTTGCGTGTTGTGTTTTGGAGTAGCAACCCTACGGTTTGGCGATTTGGACCCTTTATAAATTTGGCGATAAAACACTTGGTGGGATAAGTGGCCAATACGACAATTCAACCGAATTTTTACCGAATAAATTTATATTTAATATTTTTGTATTTCAAGTAGTTCAAGTCATATTCAATCATTGTTTCAATTAGGAAACTTAGTTAATTGACTGCTAGTTAAAAATATTTCTATAATATTCATTTCCAAATTTAAAAGCTAACATACTATTCATAATTCATTAATGATTTTGATCAAAGCTTTTAATTAAAAAAATTAAGTTAAAAAAAAACAACTAATGTGTTTCGTTAAAAATAGAAAATGTTATTGACATAATTATTTCAACTTTCATATACTACTATGCTTAATATAACAAAGTACTTTTATCATCTTATTTATTGATATTTTAAAAATGTTACCTTACCGTGCTTCACATATTGAAATTCTGAGTTGAAATCTTTTCCATTTATCTTCATTCAAACATTTCTCGAAGAAAGTCTTAGATAAAAGAGCATTCATAATGAGCTCTCAAAAGGACGCTGTTACAGTTCCATATGCGTTGTGAGATAAAATCTTAGTCTCCGATCTTAATTCGGATAATTTAACTTTGTACTTTTCTTAAAAGTTGAAAAAGTCTTAAAGAAGTCTTTAATAAAAAGTTTTTAAACAACTTTACAGAGCTATGGTACGATGATAAAGGAAACGTAAAATATTATCCAAGAATATTTGATAAATATATTCTGACCTCTTCAAAATAGTCTCAGCCAAACTGCAAGCAGAAAAGCTTATATACGAATATGTCCGATGTCCAAAGGAAAACTCCTAACCTTTGTACTTCCTAAATGGAATCAAACTCGCGCTGTTTCGATCTATATAAATAAGCGTGATTAAAAGGCTTCAGAATTCTGCACGCAAACGTAAGTCACTTTAAATTTGTCAGGAAAGTTAGTGTCCATTGTAGAGTCATAAAATGACTTTATAATCGTCGTTAAGGTAATCATAATCTACGGAAATTTCTGTGGACAGATGGGTTTCCAGGAACTCCCAATCCCGTATCTGGTAAAAGTCTGAGAAGAATGACGACGTAGTTGTACAATTTTCATGCGTGAAGAGTGCTGCATGACTATTGGACCAGTGTAGGCGGGGCTTCAAGGCAAGAATCTTGGTTTCTGAGATTTTGGAACTGTAGAGTTCAGTGAAGAGAAAATCTTACTATTAGTTGAGGTAAAGTGAGGATAATGGCTCTATATAAAGGGAATCGGGGATTAAAATTGAGAGTGGTGTGCTGTGATGCAATGTCCAGGAGAGTTTGTGGCCTAGGTAACCTACTGGTCAAAGTATCGGATCGTGGCTGGTGTGTCATGAGTAAGGGCCCAGTACCACTAAAGATCCACCGTGTAGGGGAGCGATGCATGTAAAATCTGTCGAGAGCTCCAACATCCTTCTGTTTGTGTGGTGTGGTAGTTTTGGAGAGGGAGATGCCAGCTCAGGTGTCTTTCTCGTCACTTGACCATTGTTCAAAATTACGTGGTCCGTCACCAAAAGCCCTCGTGTAACTAAATAGTGCGACGTTAATATTCAATCACTCACTCATTTGCTGGCTCAAAGAATTTCCTCGTAACATGCTAAAGATTTGTTTGTATTCCTTGTTTTGCTGAAAAAATATGTGTATCGTCGGAGTAAATATTTTCATAAATTATTAACCCTTTCTCAACTAAAATGAGGTAGGTCTTCTCTCAAATTCCCAACTGTCGTACAATCTTCTGATTGAACTAAGTCTAAAGACTGAAGTTCTTCAATGTGTTGCTCTTTTTAATGCATTGCTATGAGCTCATCGATTGTCAGCTACTGATTGTCAAAATCCAACAGTTATTGAACATCATCACTATTCACATCGCTAAATTTTGATTGATTGATTGATTATTAACGTCGCACTGTTCAGCTACACGAGGGCTTTTGGCGACGGACCACGTAATTTTGAACTATGGTCAAGTGACGTGGACGACACCTGAGTTGGCACCCCCTCTCCTAACTACCACACCACACCAACGGGAGGACGTTTCAGCTCTCGACAGATTTAACGTGCATCGCTGCCCTACACGGCGGGTCTTTAGTGGTACTGGGCTCGAACCCGTGACAAAGCAAGCCACAGTCCGATACCTATACCACTCGGCTACCGCGGCCCGCTAAATTTTGAATGCGCTTTGTAAAAGATAGAATTTTGAATATCTTACGAATATCGCCGTTAGACATGTACCTGTTGGCATTGAAGATCATTCGGATTAATGTGTTTTGAAGCACTTCAAGAATTTTAACATTACTTTTAGCAGCAAATCCCCAAACTGGGCCTGCGTCTGTTATGATGAAACGCAAAACGACCCTACAGAGAAGCACTTTATTTTCTAAATTTAATTGATAATTCCGGTTAATTAGGGGGGAAATTTTAAACATGGTTTTCCGGATTTTATAATGAGGCTGCGGTAGCCCAGTGATCAAGGTATCGGATCATGGCAGGCCTGTCATAAATTTGAGCCTAGAACCATTAAAGACAAGCGGTGTAGGGGAGCGATGCACGTTAAATCTGTTGAGAGCTCAAACATCCTCCCGTTGGTGTGGTTTGGTAGTTAGGAGAGGGGGTACCAGCTCAAAGTGTCGTCCTTGTTACTTGACCATGGTTCAAATTTACGAGGTCCACCGCCAAAAGCCCTCGTGTAGCTGAACAGTGTGACGTTAATATTCACTCACTCACCTGGAATTTATCGTGAACATGTGTAATGTCATGTTTCCAAGTGAGCTTATTATCAAAAATCAGTATAAGATATTTAATGTAATCATAATTTTTCAAAAGGAATTTTATATAAATCACATCAACGCAGCAACCATTACATGTCCTACATCGTTTATCACACATAAACTAATATTGGATTATGAGTTTGACCGTCCTAGAAAGAGAATAAACACATTTTGATTGTTTGTCTTAAAATTCCGTAGTTCTAAATTTTTAGATCTAGATAAGTCCTATAATGGCAACGGATCTCGTAACTTAGTACTTAATCAAAATTATCTGATAAATGAGACAACTATTTATGCGATGTTTTAGATTTGATCCGATTTTAATTTACCTCGCTCTCAGACGCAACACGGTAGGTATGTTGCCTAGTGGCTATGGTCCCAAACTCGTAGTTGGTGTGTTATGAGTTTGAGCCCTAGCTCAGTATGAACAAATGTTACTG
This sequence comes from Trichonephila clavipes, assembly GCA_019973935.1. Lineage (NCBI taxonomy): Eukaryota > Metazoa > Arthropoda > Arachnida > Araneae > Nephilidae > Trichonephila > Trichonephila clavipes. Next base: position 3,309,334 of record BMAU01021233.1, read on the forward strand.
TAAAGACGCTTGGAACTGACACAAATTATAATTCGGAATTACAGTCAAATGCTTAGCCCAAAACTTACCTTTTCCATCCATGCCTTTTTAAGGCATTGAGGTCCAATTTCAAGAAAGGCGCTGAGTCTTTCATAATTATGTATGATGTGTTATTGGAGGAATTGAATTTGCAATCTGCGATACGACCTGAATCATCTTCAATCTTGAAGTCTTAGACCATGACTACAGGGTTGTAATGGTATTCCTGAGGACATACCGTAATAACCACTGGGGATGCTGAAAGCCATGAGGATATATGGTGATAACTACTGAGCTACAGTGATAGTCATGGGGATATATCGTAGTAACCACTGGATTACAGTGATAAACCGTGAAAACATACCGTAATAGCCACTATGCTTTAGGGATAGGCGTTGGGACGAATTGTAATAACTACTGGTTACCGTGATAGCAGTTGGATGGGTAGGCAATAACCCGTTGTATGGTAGTCCGTTGGGGAAACAGTCCATAAACACTAGATTATGGTGGTTATGCCGAATGGATGGCGTAGTTGGTTTGTCGCTGGCCTTCTGCATCCAAGGTTGTGGGTTCAACCCCGGCCCAAGTCGGAAGATTATCAGGATGCAGAAAATTGTCAGCGGTCATGTCGTATGATTATGCGGCATGTAAAAAATCTCTTCGAGGACCTGTTTGGCTTGGGTACCCTCGGCAAAATTAAAATTCTCAAGTTCAATTTCGCACCGTCAGAGCTCAGGTGCTGGGCATCAAAACTACTTGCGGCAATTGGTATCGCCTATATGGTGCCAAAATAAAAAGTGATACCACCTCCTGGGCAATGAACTAGGACTTAAAAGGTAAAAAATACTAACACGCAGACCCATTAGAGAAAAAAAAGAAAATAGTGGTTATGATTTGGTCATTCACTGAATATTATTGCAGAATTAGATTGTTACAGTTAAACACATTTTAGAGAATTTATAATTTTTTTCATAATCTGTTTAGTTTCAAGGAGATTTTAAACAAACATTTTCTCAGGGAAAAGATTAAGTTGTTCAAGCAAAAAAAAAATTAATGTGAGCTGGAACTGTCACATAAAAAGATGTCTGTTTCCAATAGCCCTTGCGTGGTTTCTAAATGAACGTTAATTAATTAATCATTTCGATTTTCAATAAATTATTAAAAAAGTACAAATCAATAACCAGTGGATAGCGGAATTTTGCAATTCAAAATAAAACTGAAAAGACTTGCTGAAGATAATAACGAGCGTTGAATATCCGATTATTGATTCAACGAACCTTTTGAGGCGTGATGTGAATATGATAAGTAGAGTATCAACTCTGATGTAGTCCTCGTCCTCAGACGATTGTTTAATGTTATAAGACATATAAGCTTTTATAAAGAAGATTTATGAATAAGAAATACATTAACGTAAAACGTTCAATAAAAGAAACGGAATAAAATGATTAAATAATCCAGGCGTGATTCTTTCCATTCATTTGGAAAAGAGCTTTTGAAGTACCCACATGGATTAACTGTAACCATAACTATCTTTATTTCGAATTGCCTCAAAGGTCAAGAAAGAAGCTTTGCAAAGAGCCCGTATCATTAAGATGTCTTTGCGGATAATTTGAGATGCTTCAGAGAGGGAATTAAGTTCAAAAGTATCTTCTGCTTCTGAATTACTGAAGTGAAAAATGCATCTTTTAAAATATTGTTTGATCATTTATGTGAAATTCAAAAATAAATCTACATAAATATAAATAAATGTTTGTGTCTGTATGTCTCTTATACGAAGCAGGGAGTTTCAGGGACATTTATAAAAAAAAATTTCGTTATCGAACTACTACTTACCGTAATGAAATTTAGTATGTATGTTGCTTTTGTTGAGTGAAAATTTGCTAAGAAAGGATTTTACGGAAATTGACATCTATATGGAGGAGACGGAATTTTCGCGGCGTATTCATAAAAAAATACCCGTTTTCCAACATCTAGACCTGCATTAATGAAATTTCGTATGTAGTCACACATGAAAACCTCTCGCTATTTTGTACAGTATTAACTGTTTTGATATAACTGTAACTGAGCTCAATTTGAAGGTGAATGAGTTTGAATTTAGAAATGATGAATTAAAGTTGATTTGAGGTAATCGCCTTAGTAATTTACTAAGCACAGTTTATAACTTCAATTTTAGAAATTATAAGTTGGATGTTTTGTACTTTTTTAAATGTAGAATTATAAGAATATGTTTCAATAGAATATCAAATTCTTAATCGATTTTGGTTGTCGGGCCACTAAGGGAGGAAGGATAGCAAGCATTAGTCTTAAATAATACAGGTGGTTATATACATTCAACATAATTCTTCTTTATAGCTTTAAATCATAAATTTACATTTATTTAGAGAAATCCCTCTAATGTAGATCTATACTTGATTATTTGCCTTTAGTTCTTTTAAGTGTTTAACTGCCATGTACTTTAAATAATAATAATGAATGATTGATTTTGAGACGTTAAAAAGAAATATTAGCGGTTCTTTCTACCTTTGATGATACAAGCTATTAAACAATCAAAGAAACAGTAATATTGACTTCTGTCCCAGAAAGCGGTTTTTTTCAGTATATTAAATGTATATCGCTCAGACTATTCCTCTTTCAGAAATTCTAACTACAAGGTTCGTCAATAAATCTCGTATTTTGCTTCGATGTACGAGATAATAAACTAACCAGTGATGCTGACTTATGTTCCAGAACATTTGTTCTCCAGTATTTTGAAAACGAGGTCCATCGCCTATAACCCTCATGGTACTTATTAGAAGGACATTAATAAAGAATCAACTAATATTAGAAAATCTGGAGATTTAACTATTTCATATACAGTAGAACGTCTTTTATCCGAATCCATTGGGACCGGACACCGTTCGGATCCGCGATTGTTCGGATAACCGAATGCGATCCATGCAGTAAATGAAACCGGGCACTATAAAAATATTGAAAATCGTCACATGCGATAAACGTGCTTGAAGAAAAAGAAAAATAGGCGCAAAATGTCGCCATTTTACCTTTATTGAGGAAAATAATCACTTATTTTTCGCAGTACACCTTCGTCTTGATTTTTAAAATCAGCTAAAACCACGAATTTCTCTTTAAGTTTCAAACCTTTTTCGCACCACAAAAGGCCAGTTATCGGGGCCCCTTTGCTCCTTTGTGAAAACCAAAAGTAGAGTGCACGATCAAGAACATCGTTTGCTTCCTTCATGGCTTTCCTTTTCTTCGAGCAATCTTCTGAGTCAAGTTTAGACGCAAAATTTATAATGGTTTCTTGGCTTTTTTTTTATGTTGACTTTACAACATTATAAAACTGTGCAAGAGACGCTCCACTTTCTCTCTTCGCGAGATGGTTCAATATTTCAAGTTTTGTCTCTGTGTTCAAGACGTTGCGCTTCCATTTTAAATTCAAAACCATAGCAGTTCACAACTCAACAAAAGAGCATTTATACACTCCTTCACTTGGAAACAAACTGACCTAATATTCCGCGCAGATGTTTACCAAAGCACACAACTGAAATTCCCCAAATATCCCTGACCTTGGGTTTTCCCATCACTTTTGGCTTCACGCAAAACAACAGTTCAGCATTGCACTGTTCGAAAACGTATTCATATACAGTACATGTAGTTGACAACAGAAAAAAAATGCTGGTCCGGATATTTGACGCTCCGGATAATAAACGTTCGGATAAACGACGTTCTACTGTATATTGAAAAAACAAGAATTATATGCCGTTGAAAAATATTAAAACATACGTCCTTTGTGCAGGCTTTATGCTTTCAAGATGTAAGTAATTTTGTTATCTTTTCTTTGTATAAACCAGGACATTCTCGCAATATGGTTTAAAGATCATTTCAATCATCCAATTAAATTTTTAAATGTAAAACACCCTACAATTGCGTAAAATTATCTGCATTTAAAATACCTTGTTTCATTGCAACAAGTTGAATGTTCAGAGGATTATTTATATGTATACAAAAATCACTGGAATGCAGTAGGTTTAATATTTTATAAAACGTTGAATAATAAGGTTTTTATGTTTAATTAAAAAAAACTGATAGTACTATATTTTTTCCTATTTATTTACTTTGTAAGCAGTGATTTGTAACATTAAGGAACGCATGAATAAATTGCCCACTGGCACAATATTCTTGTCTTAAAAATTTTTTTCTTAGTTTATTTTGCGCAAAGAAAGTACCGTCAGAACATTTGAAATTACGCGTATCATTTATATTTTATATCTTTCAATTTACGTACTGTCTTAATCTTATTAAGTTCTTAGTTTTTAAATCCAGATTGATGGCAACTTTTTGTTTGAGTTTTATCATTTTCAGTCAACAAAAATCAGGAAGTAATTTAATATAAATGAATGGTTTCTCATAACTGAAAGCTAGTAATAATAAATAATACAGAAAATGAACATTTTAACATTGTTGTTTCGTTCGAAAATTGATAAAGTTACAGAATAAATTGCATCCCAATTGAATTAACTTTTTTTAAAGCCTGAAGTCTTAAACCTTTTAAAGGTTTTAAAATATCGAATATTTACTCCAGTTGTAAAAAAAATAATCGCAAATGTTCAACTCGAAATTTAATACTGTTGTAATCAAAATCAGTTGAACAGTAAAAAATTAATATCAAGATAAAAATCTTTTTGCATTGTATTGAGTTTATTTTGGAAAAGAATTTGCATCTCGTATTTAAACAAGTAATTGAATTATCGCCATGTTTTCGTACTTATTATCGATACATCAAAAAGAAAAATTCAGATTTTACTTCATTTTTCAATTTATATTCGAATAAACGAAATATTTTCTATTCAATGTATGTACGACGAATTATCTCAGGAATGCTATTTGCATAGCAATAGAAAATTCATTTTTATATAAATTTTTAAACAAATTTCTTGGGTAAAAATGAATTATTGAAATCGTAAATAATTTTCATGAGATGCTTTTTCCCTTTCTTTATACAAACAAAGGTTGATTCTAATTTTTGCTATTATTTATTTGAAGATTTTTAGTTTGATTTTTATTTATTGATCCGCTTTTCATAATAGTGATTAGATATATTTCGTATTCTTAGTTCAAAAATGTAGCCGTTTTAGCTTAGTGGACAAGATAAAGGAATCGTGGAAAGGATACCATGAGTTGGAGCCTAGTGCCGCTTAAGATCCGCCGTGTAGAGGAACTGATGTATGTTAAATATATTTTGGCTCGAGTGAGTGAGTGAATATTAACGTCACACTGTTCAGCTACACGAGAGCTTTTGGCGACGGACCACGTAATTTTGTACTATGGTCAAGTGACGTGAACGACACCTGAGCTGGCGCCCTCTCTCCTAACTACCATACCACAACAACGAGGGACGTTTCAGCTCTCGAAGGATTTAGCGTGCATCGCTGCCATACACGGCGGGTCTTTAGTGGTACTGGGCTTGAACTTGTGACAAACCCAGCCACGACCCTAAACCTATACTACTCAGCTACCGCGCCCATCTGTTTTGTGTGGCTCAAACGTCTTCCTGTGGTTGTGGAAGTTAGGAGAGTGGAGTATCAACTCAGGTGTCATCCACGTCACTTAAGCAAGGTTCAAAATAAAACGAGGCCCACCTCCAAAACCTTTGAGTAGCTGAATAGGGCGACGTTAATATTTACTTACTCACTCACAAGTTCAGTAACATTCATAAAAATAAAAACATTGCTTGGTATCTTACCTCGTATAAAAATATCAGTGACCACGTTAGCCGAGGAGTCATGGTCAATAAGTTACCGCTGGCCGAGCTTCTACTGTATCGTGGTTTCAAATCCTTGTGCAACTTAAGACTATCCCTGTCGAAGGTCTTATGTTCAATTTGTTGAGGTTTTAAGTCCTCACGTAGGTGTGGTGTTGAAATTTGGATATTGAGATTTTAACTTAAATGCCGTGCTTGCCTTCTTGACAGACTAAAAATCCTTGTTTTCATTATCTTTGATGTCCTTTAGAGTTTCAAGTTTTTCCTTCTTTTATCACTTTCACATATTCTATTTCTTCAAATTCCATTATTTCTTAGTGGCTCTTTAATGCCCATGGTAGCCTAGTGGCCATAATATCGAATTCGTGGCTGGTTTCATCGAGTTGCGGATTCGAGTCTCAATGCCACTGAAGGGTCACAGTGTCTAAAAACGGATGCACGTTAAATCCATCGTGGGTAAAATTCCACCCGTTGGCATGATATCGAAGTTAGGAATGTCAACTAAAGTGTTTTCTTTTTCCCTTGACCTGTGATCACGGAAGCCAAGTGGTGAAGATAATGGACTCGTGGCTGGCGTGTCATGAGTTCGAGCCCAGTGCCCCTGAAGACCCGACGTGTAGGTGAGTAATGTATGCTAAATCTGTCGAGAGCTGAAACGTCCTCCCGTTGGTGTGGTAGTTAGGAGAGGAGGGTGCTAGCTAAGGCGTCGTCCTCTTCACTTGAAAATGGCTCAAATTTCCTAGGTTCGTTGCCAAAATGCCCTCGTGTAGCTGAACAGTGCTTCGTTAATATTCAATCACTCGAGTCGAGGATTCGAAGTCCTAGTGCCACTGAAGACCCACCGTGTAGATTGATGATGCAGGTGGAATCTGTCCTGAGTCAGATGTGCATGGCATGTAATCAGTGAGTGAGTGAGTATTAAATTTCCGTCGCACTATATAACTACCCAAGGGCTAATGACGATGGAAGTTGTAATTTTTCGAACCATGGTAGAAAATCAGCTTGCACCCCCGTCTAACTTCCCCTCAAAGCCCTCGTGTAGCTGAACAGTGCGACGTTAATATTAAATCAATCAATCAATCTAACTTCCCCTCCACACCGACTGGAGGAAGTTTGAGCCTTGACATATTTAACGTGCATCGGGCCCCGTCTGCACGGTGGGTATTTGGCGGTGCTAGGCTCTAACTCATGAAGTTTGCCTTGAGTCCGTGATCTTGACCACTAGACTGCCACAGCACGTTTTGGAAGTTAGGAGGGTGGGAAGCCCGATAAGATATTAACCTCGTATCTTGACCGTAATTCAGAATTACAAGGTCCGTAACCAAAAGCCCTCGAGTTCTTTAGTATACGTCAGCGTTTCTCAATCTGTGGGTCACGCCCCCTATGGGGGCGTTATAGCCCTACGGGAAGGAGGGGAGGGAGTGCGAGCATAGTGAAAAGTCCAAAATAAAAGATTTAAAATATTTGTCAATGTTTACTGAAAGGAAGCAAAACAAAATACATTCTGACATACCATAAATTCCGACGTATAATGCGTAACTGTACCTTTCAAGCAGCAATTTTTAGCTTTAAGGATATTCGTCGTATAATGCGCACCCCCTTTTTTTATGAAGAAACTTGAAAGGTACGTGCGCAATGCTCTGATGTTTTGACGTCATATGTTCTAAGGAATTTTTCAAAGCTTTAGAAGAAAAAAAAATAGTGTACTTCTAGAGCTTAAATTCTTTAAAAAGTTCATAAGGAATGCCTTTTCTTTTAAAGAAGCAATATGTCGATATACATAACTCTCCTTTTTCCTTTGCTCTCATTTTTAGACCCGGCGTATAATGTGCACCTGTAAATTTCGATCTTATTTTTTTCGGTTAAAAGTGCACGTTATACGCTGGATTTTGTGGTAATAAAAAATAAAATGCATGTTCACACTATTATAAGATCACACTATCTGGTTTTCAGATCGGCAAAAAGTATTTAAGTAATTAATTAATACTAGTTATTAATACTAGTTTAGTAATTTATCAACAAGAATTCCATGGGCTTGTCATATACAAAATTATATATAATATATAATACTTATCTTCATAATTTGTTCAGTTTATAATTAACATCGCATTGTAGCTTTAGCGTCGAGGTTCATTATTATTGCATTCAATAAATTGTTGTTGTATGGGGGGGGACGATGAAAACTATGACTGAAAATTGTATCGCAACAATTGAAAGTTTGAGAAGCACTGGTATCCGTCGTTAACAAAACTTACGCACTTGAGTTATATTCTTGGGTTAAATACTACTTTATACGTGTTTATATCGAATAAAAAATTTGTGATAAAAACTATTTTATTTTTAAAAGTTAAAATGTTTTTAAATCTAAAGTCTATCATTTTAGTGCTAATTCATATGTTCCGAATTACTTTGCTTTATTTATTTTAAGGTGAAAATTTTTTTTACATTGTAAAGAAAGAAAAATTTTGAGGAAAAATTATAACGTAAATATATGAAACATTTTATTAATTCAAAGAAAGTATACCAATTACGCTCTTAGATATCTTTTAATTATTTACTTAAACAGGTATTTTTCCATTGAATGATTTTTTGTTAATAAACTAGTTTCTAATAAATCGGAAATTTTGAGCAAGGAATATCCTTCACACTGAATTTTTGACGGTAAATGTTGCAGCTAAATTATCAGCATTCAATCTTGATTTCTCACTTGTCCAAAAATTATTACCAGTCGAAAAAACTTTTTCAACTGCTGTGTTAGTTCCTAGGAAGTACAACGTAAATTCAATAAAGATAACTAAATGTTCGTATGAAATATGTTCATTTTTGAAATGGTAAAATATTTCCCACCATCTTGTATCCATTTCATGATGATTTTTCCATTGTTCTAAATTTATCAGAATTTAAATATACATTCAGTGTTCTAATTTCTTCAAACAAAGGCGCGAGATAATAGTTTGGCCTGTCATCTCTAAATTGGTATTAAGATATTAGTTTTAAAATATTGAAAGGAAGGACAGAACCTATTAAAGAAAGGCTGTCCTCTCTAAGGAAGGACAATTGGTCACATTTTTTTGTCGCCCAACCGGTAGAGTGGTTAGCGAGACGCTGACTGCGGTGCCGTAGGGACTGGGTTCTAATCCCGGAGAAGACATGGATGTTTGTAAATGTATAGTGCCTTTTCGGTACGGGGTCGAGCCGCAAGTCCTCTTGTGTAGTTGGTGGAAGGGAAGAGAGGTGGGAGGCCCCATACCACCCCCCAGGGTTTTCTCCTTCTAAATTTGGGTGGAACCGAGAAAATTGCGCTGTCGCCTGCATGGTGCTCAAAGCTAAGGCTAACGACAGGCGTAAGAACTCTAGCCCTTAGCTACGATGAATAAATTTTGTGGGCATCGATGTGACTTCGTTGGGCAGATGGCATTAGTCACAACAACAACATTTGTTTATTTTAAATTTTAATAATTTTTTAAAATTCTTTTTTTTACACTCGAATATTAGCAAAATATTATTTTCAGCGGTATAGTTGGTTTATAAACAGTTAAGTTACATCAAAAATAAGAATCACTTTTTAATTTTATTATTCTTAAACATACGGCGTTGAAGTGAAAGAGTTCAAGCCCACACTAGACACTTCTCGCAGAAAGAAAGATTAATAAATTCAACTTATATATCTGCTGCTTTGTGTGCATTTTTCGGTTGTTCCCTTCTGACGCCGACACCCATTCACACAAAATATGACACTCCCTACCTTGTTAATTCCGCTTTTTAAAAGCCCTTCCCAATTTTCATCGCGATCCCATTCTAAGTATCCTGGCTCTCTCATTAGTCGTCTCAAAGGAACGGCTTCTGCTGATGACACTTACTAAATTGACTCGAGATGTGTATCTCCTCTCTACAAAACTTGTTTCCAAACTTCTCTTCCATCTCTCCCTGGCAGTGTTTTTTTTTCCCTTACCCTCTAGCGATTGGCTCTTCTAGCGAGCGAGCTCCAATCCTATTACGATTCGCTGATTGCGTTTATGACGTCTGAATCTTCGCCGTCCAATCAATTTGTGAGTCACTCTTGATAGCATTCGGTGCATCTGTCCTTAAATGGGATCATAGACTACGAAGAACGAGCTGATGGGATAATAGGGTATAGTCTTTATTAAGTAGGCCAATGTGACTTATAAAAAAAATTATTTTGAGGAGAAATCCCTTTTTAATAGATTACATATGTAAAAAAAAATGCTTATCTTTGATTAAGGTATCTGACTACTTGTGACAATTTTTACAAAAAAAAAATGGAGATATGAAGAATGTTTCGTGGTTCTTAGGTTTATTTAGTACATTTTAAGCTAAAAAGGCTAAATTACTACTAAAATAGGTGCAAATTGACAAAAAATTACATAAACGGAACCCGCTACGTACAAATAGTAATTGAACAAATTCTCAAATTTTAAATTTTGAAAAACTTGAGATATTTAATTTATTCAAAAACTAGAGCACTTTATCTTTGTTTTTTTAAAGCAATTTCATATAATAACTGTGATTATATTCGCATAAAGAGCTGTAAGTTTTGTAATAAAGCAGTGATTGATAAATTTGAAGGTTAAAAAACACTTTTACCGTTATACAGAACATACACACAAAATTTCAGCAACTTATTTTAAAAACTTTTTGAGCAATCGCTGTCCCCGTTTGAGGTTTTCGAAAAAAAAAACACATTTCGAGTAAAACGCATTTTAATATTTGACATCTTTCGTAAAGTTATGGCATCTGCCTTTACTATAACACTTGTTGTTTTTGTTCCCGTGAATGGAAAATAAAAAACTTGGTATTTTTTCAGAGCTTATAAGATTGCTTATAAAATAAAATCACAAAAAAATTGTCAGTTTTTTTAAAAAAAATCAGAATTTTAGGTTAGTCGGATACCATAAGGAGACACGGTTTACTGAACATATTTTTATATTTATATGAAAATGTTTAAAAGTACACTATTTATACACTTGTAATATGCATTTCCCAATAAAAAACCATTTTTAAATTAGTTATTTAATTTTAAAAAAATTTAAATATTTTAAAATTACGGCTACTTTTACAAATTTTAATACTTTTGAACAATTTTTTTTCTAATAGTCTTAGAAGTGTTTTTCACATTTCTGTGCATGAGATTCGTATTACGCGCTATATTTTTATTTTTAGAATTTGTTTTTGAGTGTCAGATTCTAAAATAAAAAAAGAGTCTTGACTAGCTTTGTAGTGAATTTTTAAAATATAACTATTTACATAAAAATCTTTCTCATGCACAGAATCATCAAACATATTTAATAAGTCTCAGGGGTGTTAACTTTTTCTCGAGGGGTGAATGTATAAACAGTTTTAAAACAAGCATAATTCTTTTAAATTAAAATTAAATAATTCGAATCTTTTACACATTATTTACAAATAATTATGGCATCGAAAAAGTACAAAATGTTTGAAATATAATCGTAATTTCAAAAATTATAGGCATATGAAAATATGTAATAAATATTAAATAATTTTTGCGTTGTGCATGATATTTTCTAAAATAGTAATCTCTCTGATGTATAAAATTTTATAGAATTATAAAATGTATCATACTCTTTAAACACTACATCATTTAAGAATAATATATCTTTTGTGTTTCAAAAAATTTAAATTTCTTTAAAAAAATTGAAAATCTAATTTTTTAAAAATATAATTTATTATTCTATTAATATAAAATTACTACAGTGTAATAAGGATACATTTAACTTTATAAATCATTTTATTGCTAGTAATTAAAGCCAGTATTTTAGAAAATAGCATGCGCTACGTAAACTTAATTAATATTTGTTATAGAAATGTTTCTTAGTTTCATATACTTATAATTTTTAAAATTATGATTATATTTTAAACATTTTAAACTTTTCTGAAGCTCCATTCCTTTATAAATAATGCGTAAAAGATTCTAATTATTTAATTTAAATTTCAAAGATTTATATGTATTTAAATATTGTTTATATTTTCAGCCCTCTAGAGAAAGTTAACACACCCCTGAGGCCTCTTAATACAATACAATCGGAAAAAGTTTTTAAACTTTGTACTGAATATAAAGATGCTTTAGCCTTTAAGATATACGAATACCGTGAAAATAGAGACATTATAAAATCTATTTATTATTTTCAAAAGTAAACAAAATAAAGGAAAGAGTTGAATGTAGACGCCGCCGCGCTCTAGCTTGGGTTTTCGCTTCAATATATTATTAAAAGTTACATAAATGGCTAAATAATGTTGTTAGAGCTTAACAATTTTTAACAAATATTTAGAAAAATCCCACAATTAAAATAAGGTAGCTAAAAAAAATTCAATATTGTTGTCATTTTAAGAGTAATATGTCCTCTAAGTAAACACAAAATTTTTGGCATGGATAAAAATATATTTTAAAAAAAAGAGCCAATAGCATTTTAAGAAATTAATTTCGAATATATTTACTATATACTATGTAACCTAGTAAAAATGCATACAAATGAATATTATTATAATCTTTATAGAATAATATTTAAAGACAAACACACACACATCTAAATTAAAATGAAATATTAAGATTTTTCAAAACAGTTTACACATGCTATCAATTTAAAAGATTGTGTTAATTACTTGTTGTATTTAACGCGAATTATATTAATTTATTCATTTATATTTTAATGTACGACATTAGCAACTGACATTTAACAATTGTATCATTTCTAAATTAAGTTTATTCTTAATTTTTAAGATTGGAAGTCGTAGAAAGTATTCTAAATTAATTACACAAAAGGAAAAATTGTTGATGAGATTAAGTAATTAATCTTTTGAATGACTTGTAATATATATTTAACAACAATTGAAACGGAGCATTATTAGAGAGAATAATGAAAAAAATGAATGGAATTAATTTCACAAATCTGAAGTGAAATTTAATATAATCCAGTAAACAACAAAAAAACAATCCAATATGCTTTTAAGCAACTGCATATGCAAACTATAATTAATTTCACTACCGTGAAATTTTACGTGAGAGAGAATTAATTAAAACAACTCATATATTTTAACTAAATTTAATGTGATAATTTAAATTACTATCATAAAGTAATTATGTATATCGAATTTGATTATATAAGTACTGTCTATTATTTAAATGTCAAGAGAATAATTAATTTTTGTTTCAATAGAAATTTAATTTACAATTTTAAAAAGGGTTACATACATCATTAGCTCTAATAAAATCCTTTTAAAAAAAAGCTTATTGTTTCTTTTTTTTTTTTTTTTTGTGTCTTATTTGTTGCAATTATAAACATAATTATCCAGTAAACCTATGAAAAGAAAGCAAATGATATTTAACACTAGAATGAATTTAACATATCAGTCTAATTAAGAAGGAATATATATATATTATATATATATATATATATATATATATATATATATATAATATATATATATATACACACATCTTGATCATCTTACACATTATTGACAACCAACCAAATTATAGCCTAGCAAATTTACATTTTTGACAATCAACCAATTCAAATTTTACCATATTTGATTGTCGTCATTTTATACTTGTCTTTTCTTGCTGGTATAAAAGTCAGCTCAAAAGATGTGGTTATGTATTTTCGAATTTTTTAACTTAGTGAATAATTGACTTTCCTTAATGGCAAGACGCTTGTTTCTCTTCGTAAAAGCTTTGTGAGTAAAGAAATTTTGTTAAATTAATTTTTGAATGATACTTTTCTTATGTAATTGTTTTAGCATTTTTCTACTTTTCTTACATAATTATTTTGTGATTTTGTGATTTTTTTTTGCATTAAGAGTTTTGGGAGAGTTTGTTACATAATAGTAGTGATTGGTTTTATCATGCTCTCTGAGTTATCCATACTCTGTAGTTTTGTTTATTTTTTATTTTATTTGGTTTTCCTACCGAGTTGCAAAGGGGGAAGGTTGGCGCCTTTAAACCAGTTTAACCCCACTTATTCGGTCCTAAGTCCGAAATTGCTTTCTCACTCGCTAGGTTCTGCTTTTTTGTAGTTCTTTTATTTCTCTATAATTTTGTTCTTCATGTTCAGCTTTTATATTTTTATTATGCTATTTCTTGTTATGTTCTTTATCTATTATTTCTTGTTTTTGATAAATAATACATATTTCTTTTATATAATATATATATATATATATATATATATATATATATATATATATATATATATATACTAGAAGAGTTTTGGATAAATGATTACTATTAAAAATGTTTTGTTTATTATCTGAATTACTTCTAAATTCGTCTCTAATCGAATAATTATATAAGATAATTATTGTATGAAGAATAGAGAGTATTGTAATTTTTACTCATTAGGATTATGCCATATATGATTTATAAAAAAAAACGAGGGAATCAAGAAATATAATTTAAAACTTTGAGTTTGATCCTGCACATTATTTATTCCAAAATTTCCATATTTTAGTTAAGCTGTCAGTGCTGCTATATTTTAGTTCGATAATATCGAAACTCAGTCCTAGGTTAGAATCCTGATGTCGCCGTTGTGGGTATTCATAAGGGTTGCTGTATTTTAAACAGCCTTAAATTCATGTCATGTGATTCTCTTTGGATTTCATTTACGTCGCACCCTGAAGCAACACGACCGTTATTGGCAACGAACCACAAAATTTTGAACCATGGAAGAGGACGTCACCTTATCTGGCACATCCTGTCCTGTCAGGCTGTAGTGGATAAAATAAGTGTATTAAAACTGAAGTGGTCACCGTTGTTGCGTTAGTCATGGTGCCAATGAAGTTCCACCGTGTGGAGGCGCTGAAGCACGTTAAATCTGTTGCAGATCAAAGTCCTCCTGTTGACATGATGTTGTAGGAGAACTGGGTGGCAGATGAGTACCTGTCCTCGTCACTTGATTGAGGTGGAATCCTTCCCCAATAGCCATCATGTTGCTTAAAATTGCGACTTTAATAAACACTCACCCGTGCACGGAGCTTACCATTCATTTTGAAACATCTTCAGGGAGGATCTTTTCTGTGCACTGCTATCTATACAATTATTCCGAAGACTTTGGAATGCAATAAAAGGACCTTGATAGTGTTGTCGAAGGATTTACTTACTTCAGAGGATTTGCTTCTATATTTCTCTTCTCTCCCCCCAAAAGAAACAACACATTTTGTGCGTCTGCGTGATAAACGGTGGCATTGGGAAGCGAACCGCGGAACTTTTAATCGGCAGTTATTAACTATAAACCGTACAAATTATCAAGATAAGTGTTAATACAAGCCCATAGGTTCACTGGTAATTATCACACTTATTCTTAATTTAGTATTGTTAAATTAATAATAAAATACATTGTGCAGTACTGATACATTTATAAGTATATTATATCTATGTAAATGTGTATTTTATGATTTATTATACCAGAAAACATTTTGTTTTCTTTCAGTAAATTAATAATTATTGAATAATCTTTTGTTTTCAACTTACCAATAGGCTCGCCCCCCCCCCTCGTACAGTTATCACGCTCCCAAGAGAGACGACCCCCCACAGTTTGAGAAACGCTGAGTTAACAAGACGTCTAATTGAAATGTAAAAGAAAAATGCGCCATTCTAAAATAAAATGAAAAGAAAAACAAAACAAATATTGATTTTTTACCCAGACTAATGTGTTTTCAACAACTGAAAGTGTTTCCGTTAGGGCTTCAAACCGTATTTTTTTTGTTCCGGTTCAATTCAAAAAAATATATCAATTTAGATCTAGTTTTTCTTCTGCCAAAGTGAGTGAAGATTAACGTCGCACTGTTCAGCTACACGAGGGCTTTTGGCGACGGACCACGTAATTTTGAACCATGGTCAAGTGACGTGGACGACACCTGAGCTGGCACTCCCTCTCCTAACTACCACACCACACCAACGGAAGGACGTTTCAGCTCTCGACAGATTTAGCGTGCATCGCTGCCCTACACGGCGGGTCTTTAGTGGTACTGGGCTCGAACTCGTGACAAATCCAGCCACGATCCGATGCCTATACCACTCGGCTACCGCGGCCACTTTTTCTTCTGCCAAAAATAACGGTTTTCGGTTCAGTTCCGAATAAATAATTTTAATTTTATGTATATTCTTGTTTTCGCTAAAAATATAATTCTCTCAAATTAAAAAAAAATGTAATTTTATCAACATTTAGAAGATTTTATACTTTTTTAATCGGTACAATATGTGTGAATTGATGCAGTGAACCAGCATGCATTGTACGAGTGGTAATCGGAGATGCACTGATCAGAGAGCATTGTTATCTATTATCAAAAATCGCATTTGACAGCTAGGTGCCTTATTCTGGTTTGTGTATGTAAACAATATACAAACAACTGTGAATGATCGCATACGGAGACGTGAAAAATATAACTTAGACTAATGTTTTCTGTAAAAAATCATCTATATATACTTTTGTTTATTCAACTGAATTAAATCCCCCTTCTAAACTAAACGCTGTTTCCAAGCTGAAACAGTAGTGAACATCATAATTAGAAATCGAGAAGAAATGAACATATAATGATAATTATATGGTTGATGTTAAATTAGAAAATATTGATAAGTTGACTAGAGTAACAAAATGAGATGGAAGATATATTGAACCGAAATAAACAAATACTTTTTATCGGTTCAGTTCCGGTTTTCGTCCCATACAAAATAACGATTTTTTTCTTATTTTCGATTCGAAGCCTTGGTTTCCTTCCCATACCTATGTTTTGCAACTCGTCATGTTCAGAAAAATATGTATGGCCTTATAGCATT
This sequence comes from Trichonephila clavipes, assembly GCA_019973935.1. Lineage (NCBI taxonomy): Eukaryota > Metazoa > Arthropoda > Arachnida > Araneae > Nephilidae > Trichonephila > Trichonephila clavipes. The sequence goes on from BMAU01021233.1 coordinate 3,325,917, forward strand.
TCGCAAATTGAAGATTATTTCTCTTTCTTTCGCAACAAGTTTTTGAATTTCCTTCGTTATTCTAAATTTTATTCACCAACGTATACTCCTAAAATTAACATACTAACTCCATAGTTAAGAAAAAAAACACTTCCACAACTTCACTTCAGTAGGCAGAAACTAATTTGCAATTCCATTAGTTTACAAAACTATTTTGATAACGCGTAACTACTTGTCTGCTCAAAAAGAGAACAGTTCGAATCGTGTAACCTACCCTCGAAATGAGCTGCGCATCGTTAGAACTTCATTTTCACTGAGCTTCTTTTTGAAAGAAATGAATAACTAAAGACCTAAATATATAACCCTCTGGAGCACTAGAAGTTGCCGTATTTGCATAATTTAATCAGCAAATTCTTCAAGTTTCAGTTTCGATGTTTTCGCTTACCTGGCTTCGATGAAGTCTACTTAAAAATGCATCAAACGTTATCAAAAACAGCAACCTCTTAACTTTCGATTCAAAAGCAAAGTTTAAGTAAAAGTTGCGATGATGTGTGTTTCTATTTTCTTTTTTTGTATTTTGGTTTATGCGTAAATTGAAATTGATTACATTGGATGTAGGAGAAGAGGTTGTTTTTAGATATGCATATTTAATGAACTTTTCAATGGCGAGCCTTATTGGATGCGTTTATTTGTGTTTCGTTTTTAAAAGACACGATTGGTAATCAGAAACCTTTTGCTTTGAGAAAGAAAAACGTATAAAATTAAACTTTCTTTCAGAAACTTAAGATAAATTCTGGAGCTCCCCCCCCTTATGCTCATCTATAAACAAATCAGTTTTAAGTGAACTCTACAAAAAAGTAATGTAGTTTAAAGAATAAAGTCAGCTGTGTGTGTGTGTGTGAAGCTATTCAGAATATTTTTCAATTCCAATGCATCATTGTTTTCATTCTTGTGTTTCTGAAAAAAAAATTATTACCTTAAGTTTTTTTTTGAAAATTTAATTCTAAGATTTAAAAAAAAATAATTTGAATGTTTTACTACATTTTTTTAAACTTTATTTCGGACATTAAAGAGCATTGAAAATTTTAAAAGAGTGATTTTTTACAGTATCTTGAGCTCCATTTTTGCTTAAAAAATTAAAATAATTAGAAGACAATTCTCTTCATTTTTAGAAAACCAGGTGAAGAAAAACGCTTTTGTGTTCAGTAGCTCGCAAATTAATGCATCATTGCTTTTATTGTTTCTATTGAAAAAGAGACACATAAAAAAGATTCAACTTTACAAAAATTAAATTGAATATCTTTTAACAAGTTTTATTTAAATAACAGGTTTTCAAACTAAATATTTAAAAGTAACTTGACATCTTTGTTTTAAGGTGATTAGATTTTCTTTTCTCTTTGGTTCTTCACTTAATTTTTTTTTCTTAAATAAAAATTCAGAACATTGTTTTTATGATTCTCTTTGCTAATCAAAATTTACATGAAAGTTACTATATAATCAAATTTAATACTTTTACTGTAATCACACATTTTCTGACAATTTATCTAAAAGTTTTTAAAAAGAAACATTTTTTTTTCTAGGAGAATTTTGTCCCTTATTTATTAATTATTCACTATATGATACATTGTTTATACATTGAAATATTTTATAATAGCCGTTACCAACTACCTTCGGTGGGTGTTTCCTGATAATGACCATATAACTAATTTTTAATTTGATATCTGAATCTCTGAATCTGAATGATTTTTAAACAAAATGGTCATATGGAGGATTTTTTTTGTTGTTTTTAGATTTATTTAATACATTTAAAAAATGTTAAAATTAAAAAAAGAAAAAGAATTTATTATTACTAAAATGGAAAAAAATGGTACAAATTTACAAAAAATTACTTATTCTGTACAAAAAGTTTATGAACAAATTTTCAACTTTGATGAGTTGAGTTGCTATTCCTTTTTGAAATGACTTTGTGGGAACCTCCCTGGGTTCCACCTTGGACTCCAAGATTAATTTAAGGCAAAGAATGACCAGAAGTCATTTGTATAATAATAACTTATATTTATTCAATTGATTCAAATGTCAAAAATTCTAAAGCCATATAATATCTATATGTCTACATCAAACAAAAGGATTTACCTTTAATATTAAATTAAATTACGAAATATGAAATTAATCAATAACTACGAGTAATATCAATAAGGTCTACCGCAATAGGTCTGAGAAATACACGCAACTCGAATTATTAGCTTTCATTAACTTAAACTAATTTTATTAAACTAACGCTTACTGTAAGCGGTATTAAATTCACCTGGTAGTACTTTGATCTCTTCACAGGTATATTAACCTCCTAAGATTCCTTCGTTGAGTACTAGCAGCAATGTTTCACTATCGTAATCCAATTGAATCCTCTAAACGTTGACAATACTGCTGCTGGCTCAATAGCCTTCATTTTCACTAACTTACAACGCTCTACTTAAATACCCTATATACTTTGCATATCCCGTTCTCCTCTTAGAGTTGATTGGAAATATACGTGAATTTACAATCCCCCCAAAGGCGTCTAAGAATATTAGTGGAAATGTTCCGTACAGATTCGTCAAAACCTTCAGAATAAGAAATATTTTAATTTTTACAAAAACTGAGGTACTTTATCTTATTATATGAAATTACTTAAAAAAAGCAGTGATTATATATATATATTCCCATGAGGGATGGTAAAGTTTGTAAAAGCTTAAAACATGTTTACTATTACACAGGACATACACAAAAAAATTTCAGTAATTTTTTTTCAAAAATGTTGAGTAATCACTGTCCCTGTTTGAGCATTTTGAAAAAACACGTTTCGAGTAAAACGCATTTTAAAATATGACATCTTGGTTAGAGTAGTAGCATCTGCTTTTATTTAAACTCTTGCAGTTTTGTTCTAGTGAATGAAAAATTAATAAATTTAGTATTTTTACAAAGCTATTAATATTTTCTGTAAAATAAAATCATAAAAAAAAAAAAAAACTTGTTAATTTTTGGCAAAATTCACAGTTATAGGGTGGTCGGATATCTTAAGTCTTATCTTTTTAAATCAAGGAAGGTCAATGATAAGGCTTTTCTATGCTATAGAAAGCTGAATGCTAGGATTTAGATAAAAGAAACAAAAAAATAAAACGATGATTACATTATGAAATACCTTGCGAAGCAATGCTGATAATCACTTGCAATGTATATGTTTAACCTCAAAAATTGTTTTTCATGATTTCATGATATTATTTTAAAAGCTGTATAATGACCCTTACACAAACATAAAATCGAATTCTATTCTTTTGAAAGAATGCTTTTAAAAAAATCCTCATTGTTTGATTTTCTTTATACTCTTTTTGGGAGCATTTTCGACAATCGCACTTCATATACCTATCAAATTATTCGGTCTCCAGTGAACAATAACCTAAGGTTCCTTTAGAGAAAATGAGAACTAAAAATATCATCAAGATTCTACATAGAAATAAAAGAAAGTCAAGATTTTCACATGAAATCACGTTGATAAGTAGTCAATAACAGAGAGAGTGTGTGTATATGTCAAAATAACATTGATTTGAGTGGTTAAGTCTCCCATTGCTGATTCATCAATTTCCTTGTCCTTCTGGAATGCGTTGGTTGGATTTCTTTTATTTCAGTTCCAGTGAGAGAAGCTATCTGAGGAAATGACGACGATCAGCTTTATGGTCAAATGGTGTGACAAGAAGAAATAGAAGGATGCATTCGGGATTTCTTCCTTCCATCGTCATTTGTGGGAAGTACACCATCATTTGGTCACCCTTGAGAACCAAAAAGTGTATAGTAGAACTCTGGAAGTCAAAATCGTGTCGTAGATAAGAGACAGACGCTTCGTGTCAAGAATTTAATCCATTAGCACTCAACTTATCATTTGAAGTGTAAGTTGAAGAGCAGGGTTATATTAGTTCTAGTTTTGGGTTGAAACCAGAATTGGAAATGTGTTTTTAGTTTGTTGATCATCTTCTCTATTTATAAACAACAGTTTACAAATAAATTTCAGTAGAAATATATCGTCGGCCTAATTATCAGAATGCGTAACTCCACAAAGGAACTAAATTTGATATAGGAGTGATACGCGCCAAGCAGCAGTTGTTGTCGAGTTACGAGGAATCCAACATGCCGGCCTAGCGGTAACGTCAGGAAACGAATTGCAAAGAACAGTTTTGAAATTTATTTCAAATAAAAAATGTAGGAATAGATTAAAAATAACCAAAATATCAATCAATAATTATTCGTAATATCAGTATACTGTAATAAAAAGTATATATAATAATGATAATATTATGTAATATATATATATATATATATATATATATATATATGTATATATATATATATATTTATATATATTATCATATAATATATATATTTATAGTAATTATATATTATCATATAACATAATTTTATAGTAATTATGATATATATATGGTAATATTCATATAATATAATTATTATTTATAACTGCTCATAAAGTATAATAATAATTATTATAAATAACATACGAATAATTATAAATGAACAGCATTTTTAATACAAAATGAAAAATAAAAGAAATAATTATTATAAATAAATAATATAAAAACAGTTATTATATATAATTATTATATTATAAATAAAATAATTGCATAATATTTATTAAAATTAATAATGAATATCAATGTGCTGATTACTTGCAATATTTCAAAAACTGCCAGATTTCCTATAATGAATTTCGCTTCAAGAATAAATGCAATGGCAATGTTAAAATTTTTAAGGAAATCGAATTAAAATCATCTGAGTGAAATTATAGGGTTACCGAGAAATAAAACCCACAAAATTTAACTCTAATATACGTTATCTCCATAGCATCCACATTACCACACGATAAAAATATCAAGGTAACCATATGGTAATGTTATCGCCCATCTTCGCGAACACAACAACTTGGCACATAGCACTCCTATATCTTATTAGCACCCCAGAAGGAGTTACGCATTCTGATAATTAGGCCGACGAAATGAATCTTCCACTCTCCATAATGAACTGTTCACTTATCGAACTGTAAAAGAACAAATTTAAATAATTTCTAAACAATTGTCATTCATATAGTACATAAAGGGTGTTTTTTGAGAGGTATAGAACTTTAAATTGCAATAAAACAACGATGTAATATTCGATTGACATGAATATCTTTTTATTCAAAAGATAATCTTGTGGCGTTACATTTTAAACATGATTTCTGGCATATGACTGCCACGGCTGGTTCGGATGTAGTCCAATCTGGACGTCTAATTTTCGATGACTTTTTCCAACATTTGTGACCGTATATCGGAAATAACATGGCGAATGTTGTCTTCCAAATTGTCAAGCGTTTGTGGCTTATCCGCATAGACCAATGACTTTACATAGCCCCACAGAAAATAGTCTAGCGGTGTTAAATCACAAGATCTTGGAGGCCAATTCACAGGTCCAAAACGTGAAATTAGGCGGTCACCAAACGTATCTTTCAATAAATCGATTGTGGCACGAGCTGTGTGACATGTTGCGCCGTCTTGTTGGAACCACAGCTCCTGGACATGATGATTGTTCAATTAGGAATGAAACAGTTAGTAATCATGGCTCTATACCGATCACCAGTGACTGTAACGTTGTGGCCTTCATCGTTTTTGAAGAAGGATTCCACCAGCCCATAAAGCGCACCAAACAGTCAGTTTTTCTGGATGTAACGGTGTTTCGACATACACTTGTGGATTACCTTCACTCCAAATGCGGCAGTTTTGTTTGTTGACGTAGCCATTTAACCAGAAGTGCGCTTCATCGCTAAACAAAATTCGCTTATGAAAATCGACCGTTATTTTCTATTGCACAATTTGAAAGCGTTGTTCAGGCGTGAGTCTATTCATGATGAATTGCCAAACCAAACTGAGAATAAATCACTTGACAGCTGTTAAATCGGTCGCCATCTTGGATAGTAATGCCGACTTAAACTTCTATACCTGGAAAAAAACCACTCTGTATAAAGGACAAAAGCGACTCACTCACTGACTAATCACGATATATCCGGAACTATTAAACCTACAGACTTGAAATTTGTTAGGTAGGTTTCCTTTATGGAGTAGACGTCAGCTAAGAACGGATTTTGCAAAGTTCGAACACCAAGGGGCGTTACGGGGGTTTAAGGAGCGTTATAGATAATTATTTCCATTACTAAACTAAATATTAGATGTACAGTCCTGAAAAACTAGGTACACAGATTTCTTTCATAAAGTAGAGATTCCCTACATAATGATTTTTACAAAAATCGACCTCCAAGGGGCGTTGAGGGCACTTAAGAGGCGTTATACATAATCATTTCCATTTTTAAACTATTAGACGTACAGTCTTGAAATTTGATAAGCGCATTCCTTTCATAGAGTACAGATCCGCTACAAAATGGGTTTTGTGAAAATCGACCCCAAGTGGCGTTGTGGATAATTAAGGAGCGTTATAGGCAATTAAATCCTTTTTTAAACTATTAGACGTAAAATCTTGAAATTGAGTTAGCAGATTCCACTCACTGAGTAGTGATCTGTCATAAGATGGGTTTTGGGAAAATCGTTTCCTAAGTGGCGTTGCGGGGGCTTAAGGGGCGTTATAGATAATTATTTCCATTTTTAAACTATTAGACGTACAGTCTTAAAATTTGATAAGCGAATTCCTTTCATGGTGTAGAGATCCGCTACAAAATATTTTTGGGGAAAATTGATCCCCAAGGGTCACTGAGGGGGATTAAGGGACATAATAGATAAATATTTCCGCTTTTCAACTAATATAACCACCTGCTTGAAATTTAGAAGGTATGTTCCGTTCATGGAATAAAGTTCCTTTTACAAATATATTTTCGAAAACGTACCCCAAAAGGAGTGCGGGTTGCGAGGGATTAAGGCGTGTTATAGAAAAATTCCTGCTTTTGAATTTAACTCATTTACTTGAAATTTGTTGAGCACTTTTCTTTAGTTGAATAGAATTTCACTAAGAATGTATTTTACGGAAATCAACTCTAGGGGGAAGCGGGGAGAGTTATTGGGGCGTATTGATAGACACACAAATCCTGTTTTTGAACTGCTAAGACTATAACAATAAAATTTGGTTTGCATGCTTCTTTTGTTGAATTGGAATCCGCTAAGAATGCTGTCAACGAGGTATTGATTATAAAAATTCCGTTTTTGGTCTGTTAGATATACACTTGAAATTTAGCACGCATGTTTATTTTATGGAGTAGAGATCCACTGAAAGTAGCTTTGGTGGAAATCCACTTGATTATTAGGTTAAGTGAGCGAAAAAAATTTTCTACTTCTATTTTAGATATAAATAGAAATTATAGATATTATAATTTATGTTCTTTTTATATGAAAGGGTGAGAGTGTGCAACAGCTATAAATACATTTTTCAATACAATCGAATTCTTAATGATAGATATCAATAATTAATATATATGTAAACAGTATACATATATACAACATCGTGAAATACCCAGTGAAGCGGGTGGGTAACGGCTAGTATAGTAAATAAATACAACCATTTAAAGAACTGTGATAAGGTAGCTATACAAAGAATGCGATATGCCCTTTCTTTTGAATAAGCTAATTAACACACTTTTATTAGCTTCACCTGTATGTAACGGAATCGTTGAACTCTATTTTTACCCACTTTAAAGAGCCAGATTAATTTTAAAATTTTGCACACTTGTTAAAGACAGATGACAACACAATAATTTATTAATTTCGGTCCATTGTTCGGACCAGGATCAACGATTTCCCATTTCCAGATTTGGTGACAAATTCCAGATCCTATTTTCAGATTTGTCGATTTTACTCTAAGGCGAAAACGATCCTGGTTGATACAAATACACAACAAACAAAAAAGATTAATTTATTACTAAATAAATGATAGTTTAAAAAATTAAAAGAATCACACACACGTTTTTATTGTAGCTCGAACTAAAAAATGAAAAATAAACTATAGTATAAAAATTTTTAAAAAAACGCTTTTATAGTGAATTGAACCAAAAAGTAAAAAATAGTTTTTAATATAAAAATAAAATGATTGTCGAGAAATATTAATGTCATTGAGGTGAAAGCGTGGAGTATTCGATATCAATTGTTATAATTTCTTAATTGCTGTATTTCGAAATGCAGAGTTAGAGCAAAAAGGCAGTACAAAGCCCACACCCCACGCTTTTACCACAATGACATTAATTTTATCGTTTATCATTTTATTCTTATATTAAGAATTATTTTTTTACTTTTTGGTTTGATTAAACATAAAAGCGTGTTTCAAAGTATTTTTAAACTATAGTTTATTTTTAGCCTACTTGTTTGTGTGATTTAAAACCAGTCTGGAAATAACAAATAAAAGTTTAAAAAACTGTACTTTAAATAGTAATAAACATTTATACTGCATCGTTAACTAAGTTCTAGTTGATTTAATCCATAATCTGTTGTTTTCAGCATTGTGTCAAATCGCTACAAATAAAACCCCAACGCAGCGTGTACGAAGCTTAACACTGAGCTCTCCTACTACTTAAGCCCTTGGGAAAATGTAGCTCTGTAAAGTAATCTCTTGATTTCCTGAAGGCAGGTGTTGATGAGTTAATACACCTAAGAATTTGCCTTTGAAAAGCATCAAAATTCATAAAATAAACCATCTTGCTTTATTAGTTTTCAAACAATGCAAGCCGTCTTATTAATTATGCATGTCATTGTCTGAATTCTTCTAGAAATAATAAATGGAATATCTATTAACTTTATAAACACGAAAATAAACACACAAGTAGTCTACGTTTAATTTTAAACGAGCTTGGTAAATAATAGGATAAATTCATTTCAATCTATATGTAAACTTTCAGGTTTTCCATTAATTATAAAATTTTGTTTGATTTTTAAGCATTCCGGAGAATATAAGCTTTTGTTTGGATATAGAATCATACTAGGTATATGAATAATTATCATGTATTATTTCAAATTAAATATCTGTTTTAATTCTCGTTTCATGTTACTATCCCACTATTTGAAGTATTAAATTTCCAAATAGCCTTAAGATAGAATAATAGGATGTGTTTACTTTCTCTTGTCATTTGGAATGGAAATTATTCTCATTAAATTATTCCTGAAGACTCTATATTCAGTTATTTAAATAAATTCAACATACCGAAAGTTTTGGGTTCTATTTGCTAGCTACTAAGTAAATATTAGCAACGATGGGCATTAGTAGATCCTGGGATAATAATTCTGACTAATGATTCTAATTTGTAATGACCAACCCATGGAACTTGTATTTCAAACAGTTGCATATATCTTGTGCAAATTGTAAGTTTAATATAATACTCATTTTGAATATGCAGATCCTTACATTTAATTATTGTAAATAACCTGTTTATGTTTCGTTAATTATTGTAAAGAATTCTAACTGTTTATTTATTTATTTCAGGTAAGATATATTCTGACTTCTTTTGAAATGATTCGAAATTAAAAACTGTTTCCAGACCTGACAAAGGTACTTTTTTTTCCAACTGGTTTTAATAATATAATTTTACATCGTTATTTGCTTTTAAAATCATAAAATAAAAATTAATGTAATGTAATGCAAAGACGCATTCACTGAGTTAAATATAAGGATGCAGTCGTGTGGAGCAATTCAAAAGCCTTTTAAGGTATCTGACTACGTTCGAAACCGCGATTTTAAGAAAGCGCATAAATGGATAATTTTCATGATATTTAGTGTCACTTAGATTAGAATACATACATACAATTGTTTTAAGGACATTTGGACAAAAAATGATTTAAATACGATATTTTGGCAAAAATTTACTTAGAATAACCTTTTTTCAAAACGTTCTTTTATAAAAAAAATGCTTCTAAAATAATAATATTTTGCTTATATAAATAAAGATTTTAACAGAGAGTCTGAACTATTTTTTTTTGAATAATTCACATTATTTTCAGAGTTGCAATACATTGAAATAATTATCGGCGTTTTTTTTTGTTAAAACTTCCTGTTAAACTTTTTTTCAAACTATTTGTTAAACCTCTGTTGTCGTAAAACATCGATAAACCCACTTCTAAGTTATGTATTTCAAAAATTCTACTTGAGCCCCTGTATAGAGGTCTCAGCTGTATACAAGGCAAAATATTACTATCATAGAAGCATTTTTCAGAAAAGGAGATTATTTTGAAAATGGGTCATTCTATGTTCATTTTCTGTCAAAATATTGTACTTAAATAATTTTTTTATTGTAATAATATTTTTAAAACAATTTAATATATACATTTTCTAATCCAAGTGACACTAAATATCATAAATATTATCCATTTATACGCTTTTGCAAAATCACGGTACCGAACGTAGTCGGATACCTTAATCGAATCATTATTTATTTTGTTAATTTTAACATCCGAAGATTTTCTTTCCACGTGCTTATAGCTCAAATATCAAGGAACAAGGGCATGAATTATCTCTTTCCTAAATTTAAATATAAGGAAAATTAGGGAAAAATCAAATAAGGGAAACTATAATTACATGTTCAAGTGAAGGGAAATAGTTATATAGCCATTTCTCTATTTTTGTAGGAAAAAGTTGCAACCTCTCAGTAAGGCATGTGTAGGCTATTAAGACATTTCTTTACGAGGAATTTGGAAATAGTTTATGGAAAATTCAAGGTGTAATCCTTTTAACGAAGAATCACGTATGTTTCTAAGAAAATATAGGTTTTAATCCTTTAAATACTAAATGAAATGACTCTCGTTTCGAAACAGGGTATTCGTAATTATGATTTAAGTAAAATATATATATATATATATATATATATATATATATATATATATATATATATATATACAACTTTAAGAAAATATTAATTTATATACCTTAGCTCACATTTTTCATTTCTGCAATAAGAATTGATATATTTACTAATTATTTTATATTTTTCCTTAAATCAATGCATTTGATGCACAAAAATATAGTAGAGTCCGTATAACCTTTTATAATTTATTACATAAAGATATAAATCGACATCTGTATCTTTTTCTTTGTTTCATAACAGCATATTATATGAAAACATTCTAGAAAACAATAATTACCTCTTTATATAAATGTCAACATTTTGACACAAAGACTGTTATTTATTACTTAGTTTCCCTTGATCCCACATTTTTATCTTCAAAATAAGCTTGGAATATGTATGGTTAGGAAGCAATCGTAAAATAGGAGCAACAAGAATTTATAACTAGAAAAAGAGCAGGAAAGGTTTTTTTTCTACATATCTATCAATAATAATAAGCAAATAAGTATTAAAACCCCTGCCATACAATGTCAATAATTGGCATTACAACTACTATTTACCGAATCTTAGCAACTTTTATTTATTGTCCTTTGGATAGAATAAAAAAGGTTGTCACAACTCGTAAAATCTTTGGCGATTAATATTTGGCTTACAGTTTATGCTTGGCAATAAAACACTGGCAATAGGCTAATATGTAAATGCCATAGTTTTATAGTAACACATTTTCCATAAATATTAGCGTTTTAAAATAAAAATACACCTATTTCGAGTTTATAATCAAGTATAACTGAAATTAGATAATAATTAATACTTTCTGGAAGTAATGCACGCTTTTGGGCACATTAAGTGAAAATCGTATTTGAACATACGGTCAGAAACCCGATTTAACGATCCCTTATTTAACGAATTTTGCGATTTAATAATTTTTTTCTTTTCTCAGATTAAATTGGAGGAAAATCCCTACTTAATGAATAATAAACCTAAAAAAAAACTAATTACTTTCAACCACCGATTTTTTTAAATAGTTGGGATTGGAAAATATTAGACTTCTTTTCAAATGGCGTCCTTTTTGCACGGATCAGTAAAAGGTTTTTCTTGTTTGTATCAAGTTTGGACAATGAAAAGAGCAGCCCATTATTTGTATTTACAAGTATAAGTCAGTCATGAGTGTAACCTACTGCATGAGTTTCGATTAGGACAAGAAATGCCTCTATCTCATCCCACTTCACAATGTATGGAAAAAACTCTTTCGAGTGAAGAATCAAAAAGATAACCTGACGTATATCAGTCAATATTTTAAAATTTCAAATGAATGGTGTGGTGCTTAATAATTCGCTAATAGTAATTATAGCTACGGAATAAATAGTTGTAATTTCTATAAATATGGACATTTTTTGTACATTTGCTAATTACAGAATTTCCAAAAGGTAAATACCAAAAAAAATGTCTTTTTACACTGATATTACGAATAACCCCGATTTAATGAATAAAATGTTCGATCCCGATGAATTTGTTTAATTAGGGTCCAACTGTAATTAAATATTGGAATCCTTTGAATCAGATAAATATCTGAATCAAGGATTTGGCACTAATGACACGAATGACAATGCAACGAAAATGACACATAAATGACACGAATTTTTTATTACTTCTAAATCAAAATAACCTTTTATGTTACTTAAACGGTATGTCTCTTGGCCAATTTCTTCAAATCAAAAGATGTTACCAAAGATCATGATATACAGCTAGTAGAGGAAATTTATTCTCGCGTGAATTCACCATATAACAGTGTTCCTCAAACTGTGGGGCGCGCCGCCTGGGGGGCGCGATAACCTTACAAGGGGGGCGTGAGCATATCGAAAATAAAAGATTTAAAAAATAATTAAGTTACTGGAATGAGTTAAAACATAAGACATAATAAAAAATGCACTTTTACTCTGATATAATTTATAGGCGCGCGATATTAAGTCATCAAAAATAAAAACGTTTTCAATACCTAATTAGCTATCTTTGATCCTATAACCAAATAAAAAAAAACTTTTATTTAATTTGCTGTAATCCCGTGATGAGAGATTTTTTTATTACGTTTTGTTTTTAATCCCAACATACTGCTCTTTCAGAGAAAAAACAAATCCCAGACCTAGAATCGAAAAATTTAGGAACATAAAAAAAATTCATCACTGTGATTATTTTTGAAATACTGCACACCATAGCTGTAATCTGTTTTTGCTGATAATCTGTTTGACCTAAGTTATTGGTACAGTTAGTTATGACCCCTCTCTTATGTTTGTTTCTCATTTAGGGAATTTGTAAGTAATGTATTTTTCTCTGCTGCGCTTTTTTCCATGCAAAGGAGATTTATGATACATATAAACATATCTCAAACATATAAAGCATAACGAAAAACGTTTTACACAATTGTTTTTAGCAGCAACATACATATTATCATAATGAATACACTTTTTACCCGGAAGTGGTCACACGGGACACACAGAACATGATATCGTTAATTCTGACAAAACTGTTTATTTGTTACCGAAGGAAAATTGAAAAGTCTTTGAAAGTAGGTAAGTTTACTTTCTCTTAACTAAATTATTTGCTGGAATCACGATTTGTATCGTGTACAATAAAATAATTATAAAGAAAAAGAGGATTGGGGTGACTCAATAACCCTGCTCGATCGTATAGAGTGCGCGCCTGCTCCCGGGTTAAAACATGTTGAAGTCTTTTCGCTTTAAATATTAAAAATAATACAACTATTCTTCATCGGAAATTTATATTATTGTTCATTATTTAACATCAATTATAAATGCTATTTCTGTGAGGCTTAAAATTACAATTCGCTTAAAACTAATTATAGTTTGAGCAACCATTTTAAAAAGATCATTTTACTACATTTTTGTAAACATTGTCGAGCACTTGGCTTTGCTCTCCTTACAATTCAGCTATTATATCAATAATATTTTATTTTCTTACAAATGAACTCGGGAAAAGAGCGGGCACTTCAGCCGGTATACCTTTAATGTATCAGTGTTGCACAGAGTATTTTATAACTAATTAATGAATACTAAATTAAGAACAAGTTTAATAAGTATTAGCGACTTCCATGGGCTTGTCTTGCAAAGCGAAGTTTTTCATAGGAATGCTTATGATTAGAAAATGATCCTCGGAGTTCTTTATCTATGTTTAGCTGATATCTATATTTTGTCTTCTAAGCAGCTACCGCGTTTTGCAATATGTTCCAATTTAAAAATAGAGAAAGAAAAAAATAACATAATAATTACCCTATTACTGATTTATTATTTACTTAAAAGTAACGTATACAAAATTTAATACTTATGTTATTAATTTGTATGGTTTATAATATTAAGATTGCGTATTGTGTAGTTTTAGCGTCAAAGTGCATTATTATTGCATTCAGTTCATTATTAATGTATAAGGGGGGCGCGATAAAAATTGTGATTGAAAAGTATTGAAAGTTTGAGAATCACTGCCATATAACGATGAATGCATTGGGCGATGTCTTTTCATTTGGCAAAATTGGTTGACGGCATAATACGTAAGTACTCATTTGAAGATTTTATGTGGAACGAATTAACATATCTTGAAGAAATGCTAACTCACCGTTTGTTTATTGACGAGGAGGGTTTATATCTTAACTTCGCACATTACAAATTATCAAATTTAGTTAATCGCTAATTATTAATGCATTTATAAGATTCACGAGCATTTGTATCACATTGACTAGTTTTAATTGCAATTAATGTTGGGGAATATTTATTTAAAATTATTAATTAGATCGTTATTTGTTTTAAATTTCGTATTTCAGTCAAAAAACGAAGCCCGCAATACTATAATACATACAATTATTTTTTTTTGTTCCATAGATTTCACTAGGGTATAAGTCACGGAAATTTTATGAGCCTTTCATAATTTTTTATGGTTACAATATATATCTGTAATAAAAATTTTTGTGATGGAAGCCTATTAAGAAAACTGTCGAACAAAAACATAATAATATAAAATATAATACACATTTGATTATTTGGTATTATCCGGACACATATCTCGCCAAACTAACACTTTTGGCGATGAGACATAAAATACAGAACTTGTTTTTGTGCGGTCCTTTTTTATGTAATTTTTTTGCTCGATCTTTTATGTGCAATCTTTTTTTCATGCGGTATATGAATTTCAGCTGCTTTAGCGCCACTATAATATTTTCTGTCAATTTACCACCGTGTAACGGAAAATGTTAGCCCCCCCCCCCCCCCCCTTTGCAAAGTCAAGTTTTGATTGTAATATTTTATAAATTAGATAAATACGTAGTTTGCATTAGTCAGACCTTGGGCAGCCACGAGACGGAGTTGTACATTACGCCACTGCAATGTACATATATACACTTCAAGACACTCTGTTCATTTGTTATAAACAGTCTCCTGACAATGCATGTTCAGTTGCTTTCTCCCAAACGGCTACCAATTCTGAAAGGAGTGTGAAATTTCAAACAGAGCTTCGATTATGCATATCTGGTTATCGTGGCATTTACATGCAACTGATCAACCGACCTTCGCAAAAACTTTTCTCTTACTTTTTCTTTGTAGTGCAAAAAAATAAATAAATTGAAATTGTATCTTCATGTGTGGCAAAAACGATTCTAAACTAATTCATCACAGAAAGATGAGGACTATGGATTACGATGACTAGCAGTGAGAGAGTTATGAGTGTGCATTTTGTGCGAAAACTTCTCCGTGCATACAGTGAGAAACTAAATGTTTTTCAAATGTTTCCTTGTGGAACTTAGTTATTTATTTTGTTGTGGAAGTATTTTCTCATAAATTTCGTAAATAACTACTGGTGTATTTTCTAAATTCTTCTTTATGCGATCCCTCTCCACCGCATAAAAAAATTCTGCAGTATTTCGACGAAGTTGTTAATTATATGCTAGAATTTTCTAATATATATATATATATATATATATATATATATATATATATATGTATATATATATATATATATATATAATATATATATAAACATATATTGCGTGGTTTATTTTTGTGCTGTACCTATCTACCACACATAATCAGGTTTTATGGTATGTTCAAGTAAAAACTACTTAATGTTAGTAGTTTCAATAACCCTGAATGTGATTCCACTGAATAACTACAGAAACCCGTGTGTGGTTTCCGTTGGTATTATTTTGTTTGAGATCGGTAGCAACATCTGGCGATTTATGACCTACGTCCTGTTAATTCAAACATTATCGATATTATCTTCGATTACTAAGATAATATTAACGAAACTCCTTACAGAGTCTTTTTCTATAACAAGGGTAATTCAAACTTCTAAGCTAATGTATATACCTTAAATATTAATAATAATAAATGTATTTATGTCATATAGGAAGTTTGTAGTACATTTTATTTCTTTTATGCTATCTAGCTAAAATTACTCATACATTTATTGAGAGAATTCATGTAAATACAGATGTTTAAACTTCCTTATCTAAAAACATTCTTTATATTTAACATGACCTTCTTGTAAAAAGTATTTTGTTTAATAATAAATTTAATTCTGCCAAAACTTTTGTAGGACTTTGAACTGAATTTCTAGTTTAGGTTTTTGAATTGTAATGAACATACCACATATGTGTGCATTAATCATTTGAAACATTTGCCATGCATTGAAAGGACTCAACTCGGACAATCGATTTCCAATTTATCACTCAGGAACCTTCACACGCTTTATCATCACACAACTCCCTTCATCAATGGGAGGATATAATTCTAGTTCAGTATGGTACTGTGCATAATGCTCGCTAAAATATTAAATTCAAATCTGTAGTTTGAAATGCGCTTTATAGTGTGCGGAATGCTTGATATCGTAACTGAAAAACCATACTGTTCATCTAATTTTTAGCAAATTATTGATATCTTATTTAGGGATTGAAAAATCATTCACTTTCTATTTGTTAGCTTTTATTTAAATTAAAAATCATTTTTACAATAAATGATTATTGAAATGATGTACAAATTTTTTTTAATTCTTCCTTGCACATTTATCAGTAAACTCCTAATTTAGTGGATAAAGTTATAAGCTTTACCATTATAAAAAGGATGAATCAACACCAAAGGTTCTAGTTTCAATTACATTGTTTACTGAAATATCGAACATTTGGAACTACATCATACGCAGAAACTTATCCACAAAGTCCTGAGTAAAAAGTGGGTTTCAAGAAAATTTCTATTTTTAGATTTGGGCTGGTTTATAACTTGCACCTTTCTATAAAAAATGCATTTTAAAGATGCATTTATATTTGAATATACACGGTGGTCCCAAATTCAAGATACAAACCTTAAGGTTAGATACAGGACATTGTAACAATCATTTATTGTATAGGAATTCATGGGCGCAAGTGACGCGGCCAGGCTCTAACAGGGGAAATAAAAAAAGAAGAAAGATAAATGGATTTATCAGTTGGTTGAGTTACCGGTAGGGCTCACGTCTACCCGCCGTTCAGCATGATGAATCTCAGTAGAGAAAAGCGCCATTCGCAATTGTGCTGACGTCTATTAAACGAGACTTTACGTATGCCGTACATGTATGCAGACGTCCATTACTTGTACTGCAGTGCAAATGGTAACGGCTGAGCTGCGCTACGAATGTATCACGTGCAGTTTTCTGATCGACAAATACCAGATCATAAAATTTTTCAGTGGTTGCATCGTCAATTTCATTAAAACCCGTTCGTTACACGTCACCAGACATGATGCTAGTCGACGAAGAGCTGTACGAAGTCCAAGACTGGAAGAAAGCATTTTGAACGTTCAGGCTGATAAACACAAATTAAAAAAAAACCTGTTGCTCTTCACGTAAGATTAAGTCAACAGGCCGTTTGTAGAGTGTTAAACGAAAATCTCTACACCTCTTGCATTTTCAGAGAGTACAAGCTTTGAATCCGGCTGACTATCTTCTATGAATGCCAGTGAATGGTACATCAATGTACGCTGTAGTGTACTTCACATGTGCGGAACATGTATGAGCAGTAATTGTAAACATTCCACTTGTCAACGAAGCTTTCAATAAACACTTTGTCTTTCCTTTCGTCTCTTACTTTTTGTGTTTATGCTGCAACTCGTCAATGCCGCGGCAGCCGAGGGGTCAAGGTATCGCATCGTGGCTGGCCTTATCACGAGTTCGAGCCCAGTACCACTAAAGACACGCTGTGCAGGGAAACGATGCACGTTAAATGTGTTGAGAGCTCAAACGTCCTGCCATTGGTGTGGTGTGGTTGTTAGGAGAGGGGGTGCCAGCTCAGGTGCCGTCCACGTCACTTGACCATGGTTCAAAATTACGTGGTCCGTCGCCAAAAGCCCTCGTGCAGCTGATCAGTGCGACGTCAATATTCACTCACTCACACCGCACCTCGTCGTTTGTGCCGATAAATTCCTATACAATAAATGATTCCTAGAATGCCCGGTGCCTAACCTGAAGGTTTAGACCATGAATTCGGGACCACCCTGTATTTCTACAGAGTGTTTTTTTTTTCAGGTATATAAGTTTAAGTTGGCATTCTTTTCCAAGATGGCGACCGATTTAACAGCTGTCAAGTGATTTATTCTCAGTTTGGTTTAGCAATTCATCATGAATAGACTCACGCCTGAACAACGCTTTCAAATTGTGCAATTTTATTTCGAAAATAATGGTCGCGCGCGTGCGCGCGATTTTCATAAGCGAATTTTGCTTAGCGATGAAGCGCACTTCTGGTTGAATGGCTACGTCAACAAACAAAACTGCCGCATTTGGAGTGAAGCTAATCCCCAAGTGTATGTCGAAACACCGTTACATCCAGAAAAACTGTCTGTTTGGTGCGCTTTATGGGCTGGTGGAATCCTTCTTCAAAAACGATGAAGGCCACAACGTTACAGTCAATGGTGATCGGTATAGAGCCATGATTACTAACTTTTTCATTCCTGAATTGAACAATCATGATGTCCAGGAGCTGCGGTACCAACAAGACGGCGCAATATGTCACACAGCTCGTGCCCCAATCGATTTATTGAAAGACACGTTTGGTGACCGCCTAATTTCACGTTTTGGTCCTGTGAATTGGCCTCCAAGATCTTGTGATTTAACACCGCTAGACTATTTTTTGTGGGGCTATGTAAAGTCATTGGTCTATGCGGATAAACCACAAACGCTTGACCATTTGGAAGACAACATTCGCCGTGTTATTGCGGATATACGGCCACAAATGTTGGAAAAAGTCATCGAAAATTGGACGTCCAGATTGGACTACATCCGAGCCAGCCGTGGCAGTCCTATGCCAGAAATCATATTTAAAATGTAATGCCACAAGATTATCTTTCGAATAAAGAAAATTCATGTCAATCGAATAATACATCGTTGTTTTATTGCAATTTAAAGTTCTATACCTCTAAAAAAAACACCCTTTATAAGAACGTATTAAATGCGAAAACACATGATCATATATATATATATATATCTTGTGAGATGATAAAAAGTATTAATATTTTAGATGAACATGCTGAATGTATTGCTATAGACAAAGAAAGAAGTTCATAAACTTTTGGAGGCAGATGATGTTCTTGCTGCGATCAAATAAACACATTCAGAATATTGGAGAGTTTCATATCAAATTTAGACGAGTGATTTTGGTCGCGAGCTCGTGGCTAACGTTATTTCAGTCAAGACGTAGATTCGAGTCATAGTGCGTTTAAACACCTATTGTATAGATAGGCTTGTTAAATATGTAGGTGTTCATAGTACTTATGTTCGTATGGGGAGGAAGTTTAGAAAAAAAATGTTGCATCACGGAATTCGTTCTGGACATTTTACCAAAGTTCAAAATAACGAGGTCCGTTGCCAATAGCCCTTGTATAGCTTTTAATGTATCGTTAATTAACATTTGATCAATTACATTAAATGAATTTCAGTCACTAAGCTTTCATGTGGTATGAAAATTATGATATATATATGTGTGTGTGTGTTATCATAATAATAAATTTATCTTTTATTCATAGTGCTGCCTTACGAAATCAAACCAAAATGTAAACTGTGTAGAAATTATCATTTTTATGCTAGAACTTATTTCTTCAAATATTATAAATATCCCTATATAATTCACAAATTAGGATACAATAAATCTGTTAATTGTTAGTAATTTTTTTCGTGGATGTCTTCTAAACTCGAGTAATAAGTAAATTTTAAAATTCGCTGTAACTTCTCTTTATAAATAGACTTTTTTTGCATTATTATCACAAAAATAACTTTGAGTTTATTTAACACTATTTAACACTACTACATAAACTTCTTGCTTAACGAAAAATTTTCTTCAAATACTTCCAGATAAAACATTTTTGAGCCAAGGTAGTTTAAAAGCCTTTCGTATAATGTAGACACACATGATTCAAAATAAGTGCATGTTTCTTAAAAATATGCGTATATTGTGTCTATGGGGAAAATATAAATACGTTTATGCCGATTAAATATTTTATTATGAAGCAAAATTTTTATGGATATATTTTCTTTTAACATCCTTATCAAACATTACTTATTTTTATTCTCTATCTTCTCTTATAAACTGAAAAGCTTTATAAAATTTAAAAACTGTTTGATAAGAACTGATATTCTTTCACAAGTATGATAAACTTAAATTTTGTTTTCATTCGGACCAGTTTGTTAACGTTGTTCTTCAGTTTTAGCAATTTTTTGTTTCTGATGGTTTATGTATAGGTAAATATACATAATTAGCAGACATGTCTTTAAAAAGCTTTTATAAGACTAAGTTGACACAGGACAACCTTATTAATGTGTTATGACTCCATAAGGCTGTTGACAAAACACTGGAAGGTGGAACCTCCACCTTTTTGACAGTTTAAAAGGCTAAATAATATGGCTGCCAATTTAACGAAACATAAGCCCTCTGTTTTTCTACTTTTACTTTACTTCCTCTAGATATTTCGTGGAAATGTTTTTGAAAGTGATTATTTTGATATATTATAACAATTTTCTAAATGCATGGCTTATATAAATTTATTCAAGAGTTATATCAACTATAAGAAACGGCTATAAAAAAAGGGGGAAAAGCTGATATATTTAAATTACTGAAAGTTTACTTTAAGTATTATATAATTTTTTATTTAATATTTTATAAAATATCATTACAGAATGAGAGAAATTTGCATCACAAAATGTTTATCTATAACAAAGCTTTTTATAAACTGAATGCGATTGAAAAAAAGTATTTGTATATAAAAGATATACGTAATGTGGGTGGGTGTGATCTTACCCCTGAAGTCAACTCCTCATCATCTTGTCTACCTAAAGCTGTGAGAGATAACGATGAATGACCAAGATTCTCCATGATAAATCTAATATAGTATTATCAACTATAATATTCCAGAACAAGTAATCTATAAAGGAACCCTTAGATGATAGATACTTTATGTGAATAAGCGCACGAAATCCAAATAGATTAACTTTAATCAATCCTATCTTAATAATTCTAGATTTCCTAATTTACTCTAGTAGCTAAAATATGTCCTTTAGTCACGAGGCGTTTCTAATTCTTGCCATAGTAACACTGTGTTGAGGTGCACCGCTCCTATTGACCTAATTATTAATCTCCATCTTTATATACACTAACTAATTTGCATCTCATGGTTTCTTTTTGAGAGGTATGGCAGTGAAATAAACGCGAATGCTAGCCCAAAGACTCCCCAAGAGGATTAGATGTTGAAAGTCACATAAAGCCCCGCCACAAATATAACTTCATGGATTTGTGTTCAGCTAGCAAGGTGTGGCACACAAAAAACGAGTTTTACAGTAGTCGCATATGATGTGTGGCATCTTGCATGTTATCATGGTAAATACGCAATATTAACTTTTTTCCTGAAAACAATATGAATAGGGTATGATTGGAAATAATTTTCTATCAAATAACTATACCTTTAATGAAAATCGTATTTAATTAACAAAAGAAGTAAAAAATGCAATATTTTATCAAAAATAATTATTCTTGTTCAATTTGGGGAAGAGCGGAGACAATAGACTTAGGATAACTAAAATATGACACATATACTTGTGATTTCAAAGTATTTAAAAACCGTTGAAATACAGCGTAAATAAAAGTACCACTGTTAGCAGTCGAAACATTTTAATTTGTGTTCATTTCGAACTTGAGTTCATCATTCATAAAAGCTATGAGTGGCTCAGCTTTTAGCTAACTGAAGTTAAATTTAAAATCACGACTCAAAATCAGGGGAAGCGAGTGATAATTTTTTTAAATGAGCAGAACCATCTTCGTTATAGGGTAAAAGAACAAAATGCAGGAAATTTCTTTTTTAACTGCTTGATTCGAAGAAATGTATACGACTGTCAAAATCCTTATTAGTCCATTTTCAAATAAGCATTCTGCCGCACTAATGTCCCCCAATATCGTGGCTAACGGATTTAGAATCAAGCTTTCAAATGCTTGATGGCAACTACAGTTGGACCCCCATGCGAGGGTAGCGAAAAGACACAGCCACGCACTCTCATTGATCAAATCAAGTAGCGCGCGCTTACGTCACATCCTGTTACACACACCCGTCCTTTTTAACGAAATCCCTCCCAACAAATATCCAACAACCGTTAGGAAAGATGTTACTCATCAAAAACGAGACTAAGGGTGTAACTTGGAAAAAGAGTAGAGTTAGCAACAACTCTATGCGTGTCGTCATCCCATGCACCTCCATTATTAATCTAGCTAGTTTCGTCTTAATCGAACTTGCCAGTTGTGGGAACTTCGTCATTGGGTGAACACGTGCAACAGCATTCTGCCGGAAAAAATGTCGAATCAACATCAAGTTTCTTGTAAAATTTGAGAAATCAGCCACGAAAACATTGCAAATATTATCCGATACTTATGGAGAAGATACTTCGTCTCGTGCACATGTATTGGAAATCGTATAAAATATTTTCAGGGGGAACGGTCAGTGTGGAAGTGGGTTCCCACTCACATCAGTTGTCAGACTGTTAATCAATACTACTACATTGAAGTACTAAAAAGACTGTGTGAAAAATTAGGGGGAAAAGACAACATTTGAGGAATGATGGATGGCTGTTGTACATAGACAATGCATCCACTTACATGGTCCTATCTGTCAAGCAGTTTCTGACTCGCAAAAATATTACTGTGATGGGGCATCCTCCTTATTCCCCTGATTTAACCCCCGCAACTTTTTTTTATTTCCGACAAACTAAATCTTGCTGAAAGAGAACCCATTTTATGCATAAGTTGGGGAGGTTCAGGCAAAAACGAAAAATCTTCTAAAGGGATTTCCAAACCCTTCGTTCCTGAACTGTTACCAGAAAGGGTAGCACCAAATGCAGAAATATGTGAATGCTGATGGGAACTACTTTGAAGAGAACCGAGAGCTGATTCTGTAAGTACAATAATTTACTGGACCAATCTCGTTTTTTAGCGTCACACTTCGAAAGTCTCCAGTTTTTGTAAGTCACTTATTGTGGCCTCAGTAGCCACGTAGTGATAGATGCAAACTAGTGTCTGGAGTTGTGTCTGTAAATTCGTGGCCCCTCTAACTTTTTTTAGAGAAAAGCTAGAAAAAAAAGGGGTTGAGGGCATCATGCACTTTAAATTAAGAAGTGTTGGAAAGCTAAAATCTTGTGTGTTTTTTTTTGACAATTTGAGTTTTTTACATTTTTAATCTGAATAGATTTAACCTTTCTAAAAGTACCTTACTTTAACCTAGAGGATAGTTAGAAGTCCTTAAAACCTATTTTTAAATAATCGGTGAAACTGAGCTACGCCCATTTGAATGGTGAAAAATGTAAACAAAGTACTTCGTTTTTGCTTAAATGTTGAACGTCTGATATAAACCAAAATATGTTTTTTTATTGTAAATTGAGCCTTTTATGTTTTTATTTCCTATAGCCAATTAAAAGTCTCAACTGTATACATTAAAATCAATTTATATCATAATGCAAATTGTGATGTTCGATGTACCTTTTCTGAGAAACTACTATTTACAGGTATGTAAATTTTATGATATATTTATTATGATGGCTAATATACTAATATACACTAAAATGAACTTTTTGTAAAAATAACTCAATTTATTTCTTACAATTTTTTTATGTGAAAAATGTATCAAATTTCACTATTTTGGATAAATTTTTTTATAAATTATGAAAAATTCAAAATTAACTAAAAGCTTATTTCAGTATAATGAGAACGGTGTACTTTAATTGTATGAAACATTTCAAGCAAGTACGTACAACAGAATTTGAGAAAATGTACATCGAAAACAGCCAATTGAACCTTGTGGGGATAGAGAGAGAAAGGTTTCCTACTCTTCTTAAGTCAATATTTAAAATACTCACGTTGGCGTGTTGTGGAGGGCTGGTATGAGTTAAACCGTGTTTAACTGTAGTTAAAAATTACGGGTTCGATATTGTTGTTCATTTAAGTCTGTTAGCGGGGTTTTCCGGAGTGCCAGTTTGAGTCTCTTAAATCTTTTAGTTGAACTGTCCGGTTGTGTATTTTATCTCTTTTTGCTTGTGAGTGCGGCAATCCATTTCTTCTGGGATGTTTGCATACATAAAATAATGGATGCGTTTTGGTAAGAAATATAATGTTAATGAACTTTTATAAATATTTTAAGGATTATAAGAGATTGGAGTCACATTTTTCAAAAGTTTGAAAGGATGAAGGTCTTCACCTATAGCCCTCATGTTAACATGAAATGCAACATTAGCTCTTCTACTTAACTATTCTTTTATAAAAAAAGGCTTCAAAATTTCCAATTTTTTTTAAAATTAATTTTTAAACTTTTTAACAGCTGTAGATTGCTATGAGAATAATCAGTCCTGGCTTAAACTCATTTCAGGTCCTGGGCGCAGAAGATCTACATACCCCTTTGTGAAGGTCCCCTTGGACCTCACTTTGAGAACGAGAATAAATAGGAGTCAGATAAGAACCAGTAGCCATTTTTATAAACAACTTTCTTTATTTGGTTATCTTATCCAAATAGAATCAAAGACTTATTAACAAATATATCTAACTAGTATTATGAGGTTTTAAAGGTAATATCCTTTAAGTTAACTTAAATAATTAATGATCTAATTAATTAAGGATTAGAATATCGATCCCGCAGAGATTACCACAATAAGAGATCCCAGAATTATATTCAATGTTCTTATTGAACATTTAATTTTAATCTCATTCGTAATAATAAACCTTAATGAGATTTTAATTAATATTTACCACACTGCAATTCAGCTCAGCTTTTCTCTGAGATTAAATTATCCAACAAGAAATCTTCAATTTAACTTCACTATAACTTTCTGCTTCAATCTCTCTCTCCTACTGCTCTAACTTTACTATTCCGTTTGACTTAAATACTTTATCTAATCTGCATAACAAGGAATCCTGTCCTCTTTTGGAGTTGATTGGAAATATGAAGGGGGAATTAAATTTCCCTAAAAAAGACGACTCAGAAGGTTAGTGATAAAGTTCCGTATAGATTTGTCACACCTTGACAATGGCAGATCGAAAAGTATAACCAGAAAATCTAAGTTAACCACATATAGGTTAGATGAACTTAAGTTCGGTCCTGGGGCACGGAAGAGCCCGGTTAAGTACAGCTTATTCGGGCCCCTGGGCACCCTCCCTAAGCGCCACTGAGAATAATATTTATGAACCACAATATTGTATTACAATTTATATTGTAGAAAGCGCGCTAACTTTGTGGTTATGGCGTAACGAAGAATATTAGGACCCTCTGCTAAGTCAGATTTTAAGCCCAAACCGATATACGTACTTGACGTCAGTCAGGCTTTGGACTCTTTACATCCTTGTCCCTCCCCGTGATGCGAATGTCTTGGGGTGTACGTTACTCCACAGCCACAGATTCAGTGCCGGCGTGTCATGAATTCGAGCCTTATGCCACTGAAGACCCATCATTTATAGACACTGATCCATCTCAAATTTGTTGAAGCTCAATGCCCTCCCATTGGCGTAGTGGGGAAGATTGGAGAGGGGGTTATCAGCTAAGGTGTCATCCTCGTCATGAAACGTCTTTCCGTGGGTGTGGTGTACTATTTAGGAGAGGGGGTGCAACTCAGGTGGCATCCACGTCCCTTGACCATGATTCGAAATTACGTGGTCCGTAGCCAAAAGCCCTCGTGTAGCTGAACAGTGCGACGTTAATATTCACGGACTCACTAATTATCCTCGTCATTTGACCATGGTTCAAAATGATGATGTCCATCGCCAATTACCTTCGTGTTGCTTTAAAGTTTGCAACAGTATACACTTACTCAAACTTTAATGTAACAGAATATAATTATATACTACTATTAGTACAAATATATTACATATATTGCAATTTATTATAATAGATTCTGATTATATGCTATAAGTATGAATTTCATATTTATAAATACATATATTACACACATTGTATATAATCCATTTTAATTACATGTTATGAATATATATAATGTCAAGGTATTGTTGAGTTTTTAAACTAAAGTTAATAAAAAATAAAAATAATTAACAAAAAATAAAATTAAATTACCGATGTTAAAAATCACGGGGACATTAACCCGAAACCTTTATTTTTCAATTGGCAATGTTATGAATAATCAATTAAGCATTTAAAATTGTTAAGGCTGTCTTCGGCTAATGTTAAAGATTATGAGCCAAATTTGGAATATTTTTTCAGATAAAAAAGTACTCAAACATTAATACTATATTCTGGTTTCACTCTCCTGAAGATATCACTTATATATTTTATCAGACTACTCATTTTTATCCGAGTTGATAATTTTTTCTTTTTTAAAATGTGTTTCGCATTTTTTCTCCTTTACCATAATGCTAAATGGACTATCTATTTAAATGTTAAAAAGAAAAATACGGATTATTTATTAAATATTTTGAAATTTTAAAAACTATATTATAAACAAATGCACGAGCTACAATGTCACAAATCTTTATAAAAATTGAAACATTTTTTTCTGTCCGAAAATGTGCTCCGCGTCGAGTTCTCACTGTCTCGCATAGGGCGAAAACAGCCGTAACACATCTCTATCCTTCAAATGTTATTTTCTATACTTTCGACTTTATTTTGTTTCATCATTGTTCCGAAGCTACGTTAAGCCCAATAAAGTATCCTATTTTCTTAAAAATGTCAAAAAAAAGAGAAATGTAAATTTTAATCTATACTTTCACTTACCAATATTGAACTTTTACCATCCCATTATTTGTACTTAACGTGTCTGACGAATGTGGTCGCTAAGAACGACAACTACAAGTACTTTAGGGTCACTCAATAAGTTTTCATATCGCTCTCTTATTTTCTTATTATTGGACCTGTGATTTATAACTTTCGGGGACGGCAATACTCAAGAAGAAAAAGAAGTAACATATCGCAATAAATCTCTCCTTTCACTTCCTCCTGGGAGGGGGGAGTACGGGGAAAACAATCGCCAAATAAAGAAACAATTTCTGCTAGCTGGCATTTTTTCAAGGGAATTAATCACAATTTTCATCAGTGGTAGGAATCCTAAATCTTCGCTCAGTGAGAATAATGTGTTGTAACGCGTTAAATTTCGCTTCCGAGAGGTTGAGAGGGTGGTCGAGAGGGATGGGGGTCCGCAGACGTCAATCCAGGTCTTTGTCTTGGGTCCAGGGAAGCGTGTTTAGAAAATCGTTTCTTTCTTTCCACTCGAGTGCGAATCGAACATCGATACACCTTCCTCTTCACTTCTTCCTGCGACCCCCGTCTTTGATTTGTTTCCGGAGTAATTCGTTTTCGAAAAAGAAGGGAAGTGAAAGGATGGGGAACAAGGAAATAAATTCTTCAAAAAAATGCGACGAAAATAGTTTTGTGTTTCTTCTCGTATGTTCTTTGCCACTCTTTGGAATACAAATGTAAACTTTATAATGCTAAAAAATTTTGCCATACATATATTTTTTCTTATGCTACCCGCCATGTGTAGAGGGGATGATGCACGTTAACCCTTTATCTCACCGCATTATGATTTACTGCAGTGTTTTTTTTAATCATTACATTGAAAATTTAGAAACATACATAAAAAATGGACTCAACTTTGGAAAATTTAACCCGTTAGAGCTAACTAATTAAGAGAACTTAGTACCCCAAAAATTTACAGGCTTATCGTTTTTTTTAAATTTTTATTCAATCGTATTATTGGCATTATTATATTTCGATTGATATATCACTTGTTCATGTCAGAAAGTTAGACATTGAATAAAACTTCATTTGAATACAAATTAGGCAATCCAGCCACGCCCAAACCTTTTTAGAAAAAAGCTAAAAGAAGCGTTCTGATAAAAAAAAATCTATTTTATAAAGAGAAATAATAGCACATTAAAAAAAGAATCTGTAATATATAAAGCAGAACATTGCCAGAGCAATACAATACAATCATTTTTTTCTTTGTGAAATGTGTGCATGTAAAATTTTTGAATTAAAGCATTTTATATTAATAGCTTTATAATTGCTGTTCTTATTCGTGATATGTTTTTCTTACAAATGTAGTACTTCAAAATTATAAGAAAAAAAAACTAAAATTTCTGTCGTGACACAGAAAAAAAAATGTTTTTAACATTTTTCTTGAATATTCTTATGCAATTAATACCCTCTAAAATTTGATCATTTATAAAAATATGTGGGTTGAAAAAATATAAAAATGCAATTCTTTTAAAGAAAAATATATAACTAGTATCTTAAAGTGGTATTTTAAGCTTATTTAAGCTTATTATAATTAATTTTTTTCAGAATTATAAACTTTAAAGTGGGTTTTCTCAGTTTGTGTTTTTCGAAACATTAGTGCATTCAAAATGCTATTCTTTCCACAAGTATTTACCAATCACTTCCATTTTTTCCTGCGTATTAGATAAAACATGCAATAAAATTAGGGATCCGTTTTGTTGTAAGCTGAATACTTTTTTAAAAAAATAAAATGTAAGAAATATTGACTTTTTCGTTGATTTTTACCATGCATATCAACATTTTATTTTTTTTTCTTGAAAACGAATTAAGTTATTGTAAAATCGATCCCTAAAGTTGTTTAGAACACCCATAAAAATACTACAGAAAAATTAAGATCAAAAAATTAATATTTACAAAATGAGTAGGATTTTAAAATGTTCCAAATTTTCTTCAAAAAATTTAAATCTTTAAAATTGTGTGAATAATATGTGAAAAAATTCATCTCGTATCATTTTCTTGAATATATTTATATAAAAGCATAAAATACATAAAATGCTAAAATATAATTTTTAAATACATAAATAAAGAAAGTTGTTCAGAGTGTACCAAATCGTCTTACTAAAAGATAATCAACTGTAAAATTAATTATGTACATTGTTCACTTATAATAAAGAGTCAAATCTTTTTCTAAGGTCTTTATTTACATACAAAAAAATAAGGTACTTGCATTTTGACTTTGCCATTTTTGTTCCGAAAAAATAGTTAGTCTTTGCAATGCGCTGAAAATGCCGCCAGCTGAAAACGTAATTTCTGTTATAAAACTACCCGCCTTCCCCGCTAAAATACTCATCAAAGAACCCGTGCTGTCATATATCTTCGAAGAGTGGATTTAGAAGAATATTCCTGCTAAGTATCGTCAGAGTATTCGTTAAAATGTTTAATCTATGTAATTTTAAAGTGAGTGGTACTTATAAGTACCGTCGGTAGGTAAAGGGTTAAATTCGTGGAGGCTCAAAATCCTCCCGTTGGTGTGGTGTGGAAAATGGGAGATTAGGTGTGCCAGCTCATGGGTGAATTCCCTGTCACTCGACCGTGGCCCAAATTTACGAGGTCCATCGCCTTTCGAGCCCTTTTATCAATTCAAAGTGTGATGTTAACAAATAAACGACAGCTCATACAAACTTTTTCTTAGTATAATAGGTTAAAAAAAATATGATATTGATCGTATGATTCTGATCGCTTTTCTTATAGACTTATAGTTACCTATTATTGCGACAAATGGGAAATATTAAATAGACCTGGAGATATTTTCTCATTGTATTTTCAGATTTGATATGGTAAGAGTATTTCGACAATTATACGATTATATTACAGGGCTGTGGGTAGCCTGCTGGTTAGAGCATCGGACTCCAGACTTGAAGGCCTGGGTTCGATGCCCGATGCCACCAATTACCCTCCGAGTACACTCTGAGTACGTGCTTGTTAAATCTGGAGATCCGAAGGTCTTGTGGGCTGAATCACGAGTGCAGGGGACTGGAGAATGTTTCCCTCCCTTCTAGTCCCATGGGAAAATTGTGGAGGTGGAGATAGGTGGTGTCGCCATCTAACGTTCATTCGGGGAATTTCACCGAGCTAGTTCATACTGGCGCCTGTATGGTGCTCAAGGCCTTGGCCAACGACAGGCGTACCTCTAGACCCTTGCCACGATGAATTTTGTGGGCCCCGTTCTGACTACGTCAGACAGGTGGTATTAGCCACAACAACAACAACAAGACAGACACTACGAAATAATTATATAGAGCTTAAAATTTTTAAATATAATAATCGCTTATGATTTTTTAAAATTTAATTGGATAATTCTTATCTTTTCAAAATAATTTATTTTAGTAATTTATTTTCTTTAGTAGCCCATCCGGTATAGTGGTTAGTGACGTTGACTGCTGTGCCGTTAGGCCTGTGTTAGAATCCCAGAGAAGACATGAATTTTCGTAAATGTATAGTGCCTTCGTGGCATGGAGGTACTTTAAATAACCGTCGAGCCACAAATCCTCTCGTGAAGTTGGTGGAAGGGAAAGAGAGGTGGGAGGCGCCTGATCATCCCCAGGGTATGTTACAGGTGAGGGAGTGAATGAAGAACCAGACGTTGCCATACTGTTAATCACTTTATTAAGAACTTAACTTAAATTTTATACAATGATAATATTAATATTTAAACGAAGTGAATATGTGGTGAGGAGACACACAATACGAATTACCAAATAATCGCGTCTCTGACCACTATGCATAACTTTCCCGGCTAATCCTAATCTCCCGGCTAATAATAATCAATAACACACTGCCACTAGTTGTTTAAATAAGTTTCTTACCACTCTATCTTAATTAAGCAGCAATTCACTTGAATCCTAACTGACGTCGCTTTAACTCGTGTGGAATGGTATCCACCTTTACTTGAACGCACAGGCACGGATATAATACATCTTGGATGCAGGATTATCTCGGACTTTGGCTTAATCACTTGTACACATGAACATCGTATAATCACTTCCCGTAGCCACCTCGCGTACGCTAAACTTCTACTATTTATCAGATCTCTAATTTGAATATTTCTCACGTTTCACTTCTCAGCTTGGTTGGAAAGAATTGCTATTCTGGCCCCAATGAAACCCAAAAGGAGATTTAGTGGAAAATGCGATGAACCCACCACAACCTGTATGGTACTCAAGGCTACAGCTAACCGAAAGGTGTCACTTAGCCCTTTGCCATGATGAATTTCATGGACCTTGATCTGGCCTTTGTCGATCAGTTGTCATTAGCAGCAGCAACAACATTTTCTTTAATTTACTTTCTTTAAATAGCTTACGAATTTCGTGTTTCAAATTGCGATAATTTTTAATGAGTAAGTTTCTTAAATTATGTTAAGTAGCTATTATATTTGATAGCATTAATTATGTGTTCTCGAATGTAATAATTACTTATAATGCGTTTTCTTAAATGTCATATATTTTCATAGTCTCTATTCCTGAATTAAGTCGTTACTTGCGCTGCGAATTCTCGAATATGAATAGTAATTTGTCTTGTCGAATATGTTTATGTGTGTGACTTGTAATTTTGTATTCTAAAATATGTGTGCGTGTGACTTGTAATTTGTATTCTCGAATATGTGTGTTTGTGTGACTTGTAATTTGTATTCTTGAATATGACTTGTAGTTTGTATTCTTGAATATGACTTGTAGTTTGTATTCTTGAATATGACTTGTAGTTTGTATTATTTAATGACTTGTAGTTTTTATTCTCGAGCTGACATGGTTGTAGTTTGTATTCTCGAACTAACACGACTTGTGATTTGTATTCTTATATATTAGTTGTCTCTCCACTTCAAGTTTATTAATTCCATAAAGGAAGTCTATTAGTTCCTTGATACCAAAAATATTTTGGAATGTAATGAATGGATTATGTATTTTTCGCTTTTTAAATGCTCGCAAGAAAAAGGAACGATTCTTAGAATACATTTTGAAACTTTTAAAGTAGCTTTACTCAAACTGTGGGATACGCCTTCCTAAGGGGGGCCGCGTGATAACCCTACAAGGGGGCGCGAGTATATTGAAAAGTCTAAAACAAAAGTTATTTTAAAAATTTATAAATTTACTGAAAGAGTAAACAAGCAAAATGCATTCTAACATATTAAAAAATATATACACATTTACATTGATATAATACACTTATAAATGGCTCAGTACTAAAAATCGTATTTTATAATTAGTTTACCATGGGCATGTCACATATAAAAATTATGTACAAAAATTAACTCTTATCTTCATAATTTGTATGGTTTCTAATTAATCCTTTAACGACCAATTAAACGTTACGCGATTCGCTTCCCAGTGCCAATAGGTAGCTCCTTCCTAAACACTGTCAAGGTCCTTTTACTGCGTTTCAAAGCCTTCGGAATAATTTCATGGATAGTAGTGTACGGAAAAGATACTTCGGAAAGACGTATATATACGTCCCGTATAATTAATGCTTTGACTGAGTGAAACGTTTTTATACGCCCGTGACAATTAAGAGGTTAAAGTCGTATTGTAGCTTTATGGTCAAAATATAGTATTATTGAATTCAATACATTGTTATTGTATGGAAGGGGGAGGACGATGAAAATGATGATTGAATAGTGGGTCGCAAATATTGAAACTTTGAGAATCACTGTTTTAAGGAAAGTAAATGTAAGAAAACTTTTGTATAACGATTGACAAATACATAGTTTTCTACAGAACGTATGTTATTTCTTTACAACTAAAAATTGTGTTCATCTCCTTTAAACTATTTTTATCCAAATCAGAATGACATATTCTGGAAAGTTGGTGACTGTACTAAATTTAAATTTGGTTGTAGGTTTTGGAAATTAATACTTTTACCCCAAAACTTCCGAAAATTGCTTGGATAACGATGATGATGTTATAGACTAAATTATTGATAATTACCCATTTATTGATTTGAGGTGCACTTATTTTATTTTTAAAAATCTCATAGAAATTCGTTTCAATAGTTCTTAAGATATTTAGAATTCCTTTTTTTCCTTTCACTATTCCAAAACCAATGAAGCATACTTAAGATGTTTCTAAAAAAAAACTAAAAACTATTCCCCCAAAAAATTTCTACTTTTTCTCTTTTTCCTATGTTTAACAAAATAGATTCACCGTACAGTCACTTTATCTTGACCTTACGAAAGAAATCTCAGTAGATTTATGTGTTATTGATGCCAAGTCTTTATCTGATTTCTATCCACATTTATGCCTATCCATTACTGTAAATGCATTTTCCCGGTCTTTGAAAGAAAAAAGCAAAATGTATTTTGGAAAGTGATTTTTTGTCGAATGCAACTGCATATATGCAAACTTTTTTAAAAAAAAGATATTTTTTTAGAAGAATCTTTCCCCTCAATTTTCTGACCCACTTTGGGGAGTGATTTACATCCAGGGATCACAAAAGACGACTCTCTCTCTCGCAAACAACTCAACTCAACTCCAAACTCCCGTGAAACATGAACCTCTGGAGTGGCGTCAAACTTCTGCGAACTTTCGAAAACTTCTTTATTTTTTCGTTTCTCCCTAAGTTATGCGGAAATAAATAACGTGCAGCGATCGGCGGTTTATGGTTTTTATTCTGTTCCAACTTTGTGAAAGTCAAAACAATTCGAATCCAAAGCAAGTGGTGAAAAGGAACATAGGATTATTCAGCCGGAAGTGAACATTCTAGAATTTATTTCTGATGGACGATTCGCTCTTGTAAAAAGTCAGTGGAAAAGTAAGTTTATGATAAAAATCGATTAAAGAATTTTTCTTAATCGATTGATATTGTTCATAAAAGAATTTGGAATGTAATTCCAGTTATATCAAACCTCTAGAACTCTTCTGAGCTTATCTTCTCAAGTAATTACGGGATTTATATATGAGCCATTAGAAGCAGTCTAATTTTTTTTCTTTTGCTGACTTTTTTTTGCGTTTCAGTAAAACTCATTGACCCAGCGTTTCTCAAACTGTGAGGTGCGACCCTCTAAGGGGGTGTGATATGCATGTAAGAGTGGCGTGAGCTAATTGACAGTTGAAAGCAAAAGATATGAAATAATAATTTATTGTGTGAAAGGAAGTAAAACAAAATTCATTTTAAGAAAACTTGGTACCCTAAAAATCACAAACCTATCGTTTTTTTTCATTTAATCTTATTCTTTGCATTATTATCTTTCGATTGATATATCACTTGTGCATGTCGGAAAGTTAGAAGTTGTCTAAAACTTCATTTGAAAACAAATTAGGCAATTCAGCCAAACCCCCTTTTTAGAAAAAAAAAGCTAAAAAATGCTTTATGATGAAAAAAATCTATTTTAGAAATAGAAATAATAACTATAAAAAAGAATGTGTAGTATTAAAAGCAGAATATTTCCGAGGCAATACAATAATGTACTTTTTCTTCCTTGTGAAATGTGTGCATGTGTGTAAAATTTTTAAATTAAGGCATTTTACATTAATATTTTTATAATTTCAGGTCTTCTTCCTGATATATTTTTCATACAAATGTAATACTTTAATATTATAAGAAGAAAAACAGCTAAAATTTCTGTCGTGAAAGAAAAAAAATTTTTAACATTTTCTTGAATTTTCATGGGCAATTAGTACTCTCTAAAAGTTGATCATTTATAAAAATGTGTGGGTTGAAAAAATATAAAAATGCAATTATTTTAAAGAAAAACGTATAACTAATATCTTAAAGGGGTATTTTAAGTTTAATTAAGCTTATAATAATTATGTTTTCAGAATTATAAACTTTAAACCTGTTTTTCTCAGTTTGTGTTTTTCGAAACCTTAGTGCATTCAAAATGCTACTCCTTCGACAATTATTTACCAATCACTTCAATTTTTATCCTGCGTGTTGAAAATAAAGCATGTAATAAAATTAGGGATCCGTTTCGCTATAAACTGAATACTTTTTTTAAAAAAAAAATAAAATGTAAGACATGTTGGCTTTTTCGTTGATTTTTAGCCTATATATCAACATTTTATTTTTTTTCTCAAAAACGAATGAA
This sequence comes from Trichonephila clavipes, assembly GCA_019973935.1. Classification (NCBI taxonomy): domain Eukaryota; kingdom Metazoa; phylum Arthropoda; class Arachnida; order Araneae; family Nephilidae; genus Trichonephila; species Trichonephila clavipes. Next base: position 3,361,084 of record BMAU01021233.1, read on the forward strand.
GTTATTCTAAAATCGATCCCTAAAGTTGTTTAGATCATCCATAAGAGTATTATAAAAAAATTTCAGGTCAAAAAATTAATTTTTACAAAAGGAGTAGGATTTTAAAATTTTCCCAATTTTCTTCAAAAAATTAAAATTTTTAAAATTGTGTGAATAATATATGAAAATTTTCATCTGGTAACATTTTCTTGAATAGAAACATTGTATAAAATGCTAAAATATAATTTTTAAATACGTAAATAAAGAAGTTTGCTCAAAGGGTGCCAAGTCCTCTTAACATAATAAAAATTAAATACGTATTTACATAGGTATGATATACTTATAAATTTATCAGTACTTCACAATGTTTTCGATAGTTAATTTATCAATATTAAATTAAAAACAAGTTTAGTAATAACTAGTTCTTTTCATGAGCTTGTTTCATGTATAAAACTTAATACTTATTTTGATAGTTTGTGCGGTTTATAATTAAAGTGTATTGTGGCTTCAGCGTTTTTTTTACATTCAATACTTTATTATTGTATAGGGGGCGAGGAAAATTATGGTTGAAAATCGGGTCTCAAGAATCGAAACCTTTGAGAAGCGCTGAAAGTAACCGATGACTAAGACTATTCATTTCAAAATTGAATGGGTGGAGTAGTTACATTTAACATAGCGTATGTTACAAAAAGCGATAAGAAAAGATCGAAAATAAGATAAAATGGCATTCAGTAATGATTACAAGTATAAAAAAATGCAAACTTTAAGTTCTTGATAGTTAAAAATAAATATAAAAATGACTCCATAGAAGTGCTTTGGTGTTTGCGTGACGAATTATTATTAGTAATAATTGAAAACCTTTTGAATAATAGATGCTTAATTAAAATATTTTGATTAATGCATATTATTTTTTAGTTTTTAGTATCAATGAAATAATTTTGTAGGGAATATCCATGCCTCTTGCTTTTTAAATTTTTTTCCACATTTTTTTAAAAATGAAATGAGAGAAATTTCATTGAAAACACAAGACTTAGAATGCAGACTGCATCCGATTGTGTCGGATAATTATTGCAATATATAAGTACCAATGACCAATCTTGTCTTTTTAGGGGGAGGATGTCTTATTTAAACTCTTCTATAGGTCATTCTCTCTCTCTCTCTATGCCACGATGCAAAGTTTCTCAAACTGGGGGATGTCCCCTCCTAGGGGCATAACTCTACGAGGAGGGGGTGAGAAGATTAAAAAGTTGAAAACCAAAGATTATTTTAAAAAATAATTAATTTACTGAAAGTAAAAGTTTACTGAAAGTTTGTTGGGTGCAGCAATCTTTTGGGCTTTCAAAACATATATTATTTTTTTAACTATAGATTGAGGACGAATTACAATAAATTACATAAAATTAATAAGTCCAGGAGTGATTCTGTACCAGAAGTGGTCATTTAATGGTTCAAAATCTATCATGGCGAGTCTGATAACTCAGAATATCAAAAATACACTTCTATATGAAACTCCTTTAAGCTGATAATCTTTTTTTTTCTAGGTATTGTACTAAAATAATTCTTAGTGTATGAATATTTTTTGAGAAAAAGCCTGTTATTTCATTAAAAGCCTCGGAAATATGTCACATTTCCTAGTATTTATTCGATCAGCTCTAAAATTCTTATAATTTAACAAATCGTTGCAATTTTATTGCATTAATAGTTAATAATGTATGTAGTTTATTTTAATAATTATTTATTTATAATCTTTTTCTCTAATTACCATAAAGAATTTTTAAGCAAATTGCTTAAATTTCATATATATTTGTGATTTTTCTAAAATTTTCATAATTTATTTTAAATATTGCTGGTTAAGTTTTAATATTTACTGGTATTGATCCCTTAAAAAGTATACAAAGTGCTATTTTTAAAAAAAGCACTCTAAATGTGTTAGCATATTTTAAACCCTTATTATATATAGCATAGTAAGGATGGAAAAATATAATTCAAATGCATTACAATCATGAGATAATAAATAACTTTTATATTAATTATATAATAAAATTATTTAGTATCTAATGATTGCAATAGATTTGAATTGTATATAGTTATTAGAGTTATATATAAATGCATTTTCAATAAATACTTGATTCTTAATTGGAAGCAGAAATTTAACTGAAAATGAAAGGAGCATTAATATCTTTTAGGATTACTTGACATTTATTTTTTGATTTTTGAGTATAACCCAATAGATTCAAAAACGTTCAAAATATTCTAAAGCATAATTTAACAAAAATTATTAAATTTTAAGTGAATCTAAAACATAACTGTTATAAAAAAATTAATTTCACCTATAGAAGTAAATATTACCAATAAACGAACTATTTAAAATTCCTCAGGGGACTCTAAATTAATTTTCTTATGTATGTATCGTAATCAAATAAGCAAGAAAACAATTTGTGTGCATATAGTGTCCCTAATAAGAAAGACGAGGCTTTCTATCGGTTTTCCACTATAATGACTCTCAAGAATAAAATTAATTTGCCAAAAAGTTAGTTTAGAATTTCCTTTAAAAATGAAACTTTACAAAGCCTATGGAAATTTTGTGCTTCAGAAATTTTTGACAACGAACCCCAATGGAAATTGTGAAAAAAAAATTCTGTTCAGGTATTAATTTCGGGTGTGAAATAACGTCGAAAATTCTGGAACAGTTTCACATATATTGGTTTGTGAACTGTTTTCTTGCTTTTATAGCCTTAGGACTTTTAGGAATTTCTTAATAATCTCACTTTAGGATAGTTCACGCTTATTGATTAAATTTTAGAAGACCGCAGGGGAAAATTATGCAATAAAATGTACATCGAGAAAATTTTTGTGGTTAAAAATAACTTTATTATATATACATGTAAATTAATAATAAGTCTCCATTTCTTAATGCAGTCATCTTCATATACATTAATTAAAAATGTATGAACAAATTTTTTGATTAAAACTTATTTAAATAGGACCTAATTAAAATAATTTTCTCCTTAAATTTTTTTCCAGAGTTGCATATAAAAATCATTTTACTCCTATAAGTAAAACGGATTTCAATTGCATTTACATCTCTTTTCACTAAACTTCTATTTTTCAAAATAAAATTCGCTATCTGTATACTTAATTCCTAACTTTAAGAAGAGTAAAGTCCCTATAAAAAGGTTTATATAGATTCTATGAAAATTAAAATTTAAATAGATTATTAAGGCTATGTCTTCGGCTAATGTTAAAGAATGGGAGCCAAACTCGGAATATTTTTTCAGATAAAAAAGTACTCAAACATTAATACTATATTCTGGCTTAACTATCCTGTAGAGAATCCCCTTTATTTTTATCAGACTACTCATTTTTATCCGAGTTGATACATTTTTTCTTTTATAAAATATGTTTCATATTTGTTCTCCTGTGCTATAATGCTGAATGGACTATCCATTTACATGTAAAAAGGGACAACGGAATATTTATGAAATATTTTGAAATTTTTAAAACACTATATTATATAAACAAATGCACGAGTTACAATGTCACAAATTTTTATAAAAAGTGAGGCATTTTTTCTGTCCGAAAATGTGCTCCGCGTTAAGTTCTCACTGTCTCGCATAGGGCGAAAACAGCCTTAAATAAAATGATTAATCTTGCTTTTTGAACATAAATGATTTAAAGTAATAAGGAATTCATAAGTTTTATAGTGCGTATACCTTATTTTATGAACACCTCACTAAAACAGCACGCGAAGTATTGAAAAAGGACCTCCTAAATTTAGTGAAGTTGATGAATATCGTGTAAGATGTTTAATTTTTTTTCAAAATTTTGCATCAAATAAGGACATTGAAGCTTGGTTCTGTTTGAGGAATAGATAGATATATTTCGCACGTCTTGAAATTAATAATACATATTTTTTCTATCATATTTTAATCCCTATGAATTTGAATCGAATAATTATAGGTTCAGATATGCTTTGTTATTCGCACATTCGGTCGAGTAGGTTTAATTCATTTTAATTCTATTCAATTCTTTTAAAATATGTTACAGATTGTGATTATATAGAATTCTACAAAGTAGTGTAATTAAACAAATCTTTTGAGTGCTCACAGGACTCTTAAATTGAAAATTTTTCACTTCTTTGAAATATATATATATATATATATATATATATATATATATATATATATATATATATTAAAGCCTCATTATTTTTGAGTATTTTGGTACCAAAATTGTGTTGATACTGTGAAAACTTCCGAAGTTATTGAGAAATAAGTAGTGAAATTTAAACGAAAACCCTATCTCTTTCTTATCTTTAACTTCATTTTTTGCAAAACAAATAATTTTAGTTTCCGCGCAGGATTTCTCGGAAGCTATGTATGATATTAATTTGAAATTTTATAAACGTGTTCAAAATAAGGCTCTTCATAAATTATACATCAATTTTCAAAAAAAAAACAACAATAGAATTTCTTTATTCGAATTTTAATTTTTTTTTCTTAAAATTTCAAAATTTTCGTTATAATTGTATTTAAAAAGTATTTTTTTTCTTCTAAATTTCCTAAAAGTTAGTACAACTTTCAAAATTACATTTTGGAACCAAGTAAAAACTTTTATACCAAGTAAAATTAATTTTGTAAATTTTGACCAATTTTGTACTTCAGAATCCTGCGCAGTGTAAAATACTGATTTTTTTTTTTTTTTTTGAAAAAATGTCCAATTTTTATTTCTTTAACTTTTTAAATTTTTTCTCAAAATCTCTGAAAATTTGAAAAGTATTGTAAATATATATGATTATCATGCGGTAAAAAAATTCAAATTATTTCGTTTTATTGTTAACTTACATTGGTTTGAAGAAGGATGTTTTTTAGAGTGCAGGGATATTTGTGAAGAATCCTGTGAATTCTTACAGCATCGCTTCTCAAACTGTGGGGCGCGTCCCCCTAGGGGGCGCGACTACATCAAAATGTCGAAAACAAGAGATTATTTAGGAAACTTATTAATTTACTGAAGGGAAGCTAAACAAAAAATACATCCTGACATAATAAAAAATAAAGTACACTTATAAATGTATGGGTACTGTACAATTTATTTCAAATAATTAATTTAGCAGTATTAAGTTAAGAACATTTTAATAGTTACCAGTGACCCTATGGGCATTTCATAAAATTATATACAAAATTTAATACTTATCTTCATAATTTTTACTGTGTATAATTAAAGTCGTATTGCACCTTTATGTCAAAGTATAGTATTATTGAATTCAATACATTATTGTTGTATGAGGGGGGCGATGAAAATTATGATGGTAAATTGGGTCGTAGGTGTAGAGAGTTTGAGAAACACTGCCTTAAAGATGTCTGTATTTAAATATTTTGTGAAATGTTCAATGTCTTGAATAAATAACTATTAAAATTTGTGTAATTGTTTAAGTCACAATTTGAAGGTACGCTAAGTTTATTGGTGAGAGGCCTCGTAATTTTGATCCTGAGTGAAGTGACGAAGAGGACACTTGTGTGTGTATGAATGAGCTAGGATCCCAATCTCCGTAAGTATAATTGAATCTAATGACAACGGTCAAAAACTCGTGATCGGCATTGCTTCTTTCAATTCATGGGTTTAAGTCCTCAGTCCAATCCGCTGTATAAAAGAGCCCATGCACTTTAAATATATTGAGGTTGAACATATTCACGTTGATATGGTTCAAGTTTAGGTGCTGTCCTCGTCACTTAACCACTTTCACACTTGCGGGGTCCATCGCCATTTGTCCTTGGGTCAATTCGGAGTGTTTCGCTATTAAACAAGCAATGAACTTATCAGACAGGCAATTGTTACACAGATTGTTACATAGTTGTAATAAATAAAATTAAATATCCCTGTTTTCGAAAACCAAAAACCTTCATTTATGTAATATTCTTTGATTCAGAAAGTTTAAACATAATTAAAGCAGTGCAATCACAAATAAATAAATAAAATGGTTTTGGTTGTTTAAAACTCACCTAACATTTTTCAAAATAAGCAAGATCAAAAACGTTTAATGATTTATTACATTTTTATAAATTTTTACTCATTTCATGGAAAATCGAATAAAAAATTTGGATATTTTTTATAGAGAATAGTAAATTGTTCATAAAATATAAATTCTAAAAAAATGCATAAACTTTTCGTGCAATATCAAAAAAGCACTAAAAATATATAAATAATATCATATAAAAATTCACCAAATTACTCTTGAACAAATTTCTTTCCCCAAAAGAAATATTCTTGAAATGAAACATTATTTTTACTCCATTTTTAAATTAACGAACCAGTGTCTCGATTGAAAATTCGAACGTGACCAAAGATGAATACTTCGTTCGACTGAGTATGTGCTCGTTCGGAGGCACTCGGCTTTTCAACTCCGAAAAAGACCGATTGCTCTCTGAATAGGAGACGAAGTTTTTCCGGTAGCCAGGAATCAATCATGTATTTTAGGGTCTCTCAAAAGAAGCGTCTTTTTCGGCCATGACAGATAAAATGAATTGTAAAAAGGACTCCTTACAAAGCCACCGCCTTCAGGAGAAATTCGAGTCTGGGAAATGCCTTTGTAAAAGTTGGCACCAAACTTTTTCGAGAATGATGAGAAGGATAAAAGAATAACTTTTTCACTATTAATAAAACAGTGCGAAGCAATTTATATTGCTGTTTGAGATAATTTGAATCATTTGGGAAAGTAATTTCTGCTTTGTTGCAAGGCAGAGTATATATAACATATATTATATTTTTGCTACAAAGAATATCCTAGAAAAATATTAAAATGTTAAAAACGATATTCAATATCATCATATAGTTGTCATAGTAACGCATTAAGAGTGTCAATTTTTTCTCTGTAGTGTTATCATTCTAATCAATTTAAAATTTAAACTTTTACATTCAGTGTTTCCATGGTAACGAAAGTATTAATGATTAATAGTGTTGCAACAAAAAAACACCATTCGAGATTGCAATTACAGTTCTGTAGTTTTCACTGCGCAAAGCACTTCTCAAAACTGATTGGTGAGAATTTTTTGTTTAAAATTTACAAAATTAAATTTCTTTGTATATTTTGACATGCTTTTTCGATTTCTTATAAACCAGTATTTTTTTTTAATTTTATGACTTTAAAATGATATAAGAATTCATATAAAAGTGAAAGTTAAAAACATTTTTTTTTATTTTCTAAACTACAAATTTAAAATCTATTTCTTTTGTTAAATGTTTTTGAAAGTTTTTAAAAATCGTAAAATTGTCTTTGAAGTTTTCAATACTGATATTGTTGCCGCATCGGCATTAAAAGCGAACCGGCAAGACTCTTTCATTTGGCGAAAAAATTAGAAGGGAGGTGATCGCCAAGCACTAAATCAGCAAGGAGACATCATCAAATTTAAAAAAAAAACAGATTCGATATTGATTGTTTTTAATATTTTAATATGAGTGTTCTAAAAAATTATTTTCGTTTGCTTCGTTAATTTATTTCTAAAATAATATAATTAAATAATTTGATGTATTATTAGTAAGTAGATATGACATTTTTCTATTTCACATATAACCAGAAGAAATTAAAATTTATCACATGGCTCTGTAATAACGTCATCAAAGTATTTAAAAACAATCCAAAAATTTAATTCACATTACCTAAAAAGCAGCAAATAATAATTATATAAAAAAAAGGTTTAATGTACCATGTTTTTAAAATGAACTAAAAAGCATAAAATAATTTGTCTAATCCTTATGAAATATAAAACCACATACGGATATCTAACTTTTCTAAATCAGCCCGAAAATTCATACTCGACAACTATTAAAATACTTGTATGATTGCAAATGAAAAACATGGGGCGCATGCAATACATAACTACATATAAAGAGTGTAGAGAGTAGCTATCAATACAAGAACTTAATTATTGGTTCACATTATTCGCTGTGCAATAAAATTGTTAGTTGAACTATTAATGTATCAATTATCTGCTGCATGTGCCCCGTGTTTTTCGTTTCCAATCTTAAAATTATTTTAATGGCTATTTAAAGTTGCCAAGTATCAATTTTCAGGATAATTCAGAAAAGTTAGAAATCCGTACGTGGCTTTATCCTTCATAAGGATTAGAGAAATTATTTTATGCTTTTTAGTCCGTTTTAAAAAACATGGTACATTAAAAAAATTATATAATTAATTTTTTTTATTTCTATAACAGTTTTGTGCCATATTTTCGTCTTTTTTCGCAGAATCCTGCATGCTTTCTGTGCAGAAGGTCTGCGCTTAATGAACTCTTTTTGCACATATATTTTCAACTAGAAAAGCAGAAATGATAGAAAAATACTTGCTAAAATTATACGTATTAACTTTGTTAAAATTCTTATTTTATTAGTTAGGTTTTGAATTTAGTTTTATTTAGACTTAATGCCATGAGCTACAATTAAATTGTAAAATGACATTAATTAGCTTTATTGCGAATTTGAACCAAAACAAACAGTTAAGAAATACAACTATACTTGATATTATATCAACCATTTTCAGTTATAATCAACTATGCTAATTTTCCCAGATGAATATTTCTGTTCAATAATGAATTCTTTGCACAAAAAATTGGATATTTCAGAGATAATTAAAGTAGCATAAGCTACAGCGTTCTCTCTTTCTGTGTCGGTTTCTCTGAGGTTGTATCTTTTATTTCTCTCTCTCTCTCTCTCTCTCTCTCTTTCTCTCTCATCGAACTGGATTGTTAATATGCTTAGAACTTTAAGAAAGTGGCAGAATCACGCGCACTTCTCTTCTATAAAGGTGGTGGCATGCATAATAGTGCCTTATCCCATATGTCATAAATGTCTTTTCAATAAAAAGAAGACAAATAGTAAAAAAAAAAATGAGACCTTCACCTGTAAGCGTCTGTTTAACACAACCATCTTTGAGAAAAGAGTAATACGCTGATTTTAATCGAATTCTGGAATAAAAAGCTGTGTTTCTACTAAATGCCCGTATTTTTGAAAGTTATAAAAACCATATCAACCTAAAATACACTTTTTAAAAATGTCCAATACAATTTAACCCTATATGTGTGTTACGTTTCTTTTATCAGTAAATGACAACTTTATTCTCAGGTTAAAGCGGAGTTTTGTTCGAGGCGAAAAGAGTAATTGTGTGGAGGCCTTTCTCAAGCCTCGAATGTTCCAAATTACTTAAAACCGAACTGACCATTTTTCAAAGACTACCCTAGACATTCTTCTGGTCGGTTTCATTCCGTCTAGATAAAAAAAAGGAAACTTTCACTGACATTTAAACTCGTGTAACAGAGAGAGATCTGGAACCACTCCTGCGGCAGAATGCATTTCCGACACGTCATTAGTCAAGAAGTTGACGAACTACTCAACTCCGTTTCCTGTTCAACGAACAAAAATTTGTAACGGTTCCCTAAGTCAACACTCGTATGAGCCCCCACCCCCGCTCCTTCCCCTACTTCAGCGGAAGTGAGTAGCAATTTAATTTTATTGGTTGGAGAGAATTCGTTTTCGAGTTGAAAAGTTTTTAACCAGAGGGTAAAGCCTTGTGTTTAAATTCGTCATGTGTCTTTCTCAGTCGCTTGTTTCCTTGGCTTTAGGCTATTGCATTAGGAAAGCATTTGAGGGGGAACCAGATGCGGCGTTATTGTCTAGCTCTTAAAAGCTTACTTTAAAACAAAATATCGCCCTTTAAATGCATCTGCGATGTACAGTGTTGTTATGTATGTCTCATCAAATTAAGTCAGATTGAGAGGAGGAAAATATTTTTAAGATTTCATGTCAATTGTGCTACTGATATGCCAGTAAAATATAATTAGATAACATACATTTATCTATCTAAAAACAAATTACCAATCTAAATACTCCTTAGTAAAATAAAAAGAATATTAAGAGCATAAATTTAGTTCTTTTAGCATAACTAGAGAAATTTTTTTTTCGTATTATCAATGAAAGCAAGGATTTTTTAATAGGGATGGATGCACACTTAAGGAAACTGAATCATTAATTTGATCATAAAATAGTCGATATATTGTAAAATTCCCTGCTTAAATAATGTCCTCATTCCATTGTCTTATATCAAAATTGTTAAGTGCACTGCCAACTGCACTCTTACTACTTTTTTGCTTCTCAGCTAAAGTAGACCACACCTGATACAATTTTATTGAATTTTTGTAACCATACATGCAAAGTTCAACGAAGGCAATCCATAATAAAATAAAGTTTTATTAGAAATTTCATTTTTTTTAATTTGATAAAATTTGTATTACACTTTTATGCATTTTACATTTGCTGGGTTGCCATTGTTGCTATTTGACATACAGTTAAAAATTGCCAATGTTTCGGAGATTATGTCTGGAAATAATATTTGACGATCTAAAAGTCATTGAATTAGAGACCCCCCCTACCCCCGAAGTTTAGGCATTGGCCCGAGTTGGATCATGCTTTCAAATGTATCTGAGTGTTAACAAAAATCAGAATGGGTATTCCTTTTATATATAAAAAACCCTATTTATGTTGAGTTAGATATTAATAAATAATTTTAATTCTAATTGCAAAAGCAATTTGACAATGAAAGATTTGATAAGATTAAATGTCTAGTTATCTAGTTAAATTAGTTTTCTTTTTTCTTTCTTTAAAACATATTCTTTCACTTTGATGAAATACTGCACATATTTAGTAATTTGTTTCATTTTGTATGTGACATTATTTCTAATCCTATACATAATTACCTTTTACACCGCATATTTACAGAGAATAAACTTTTGTTTTTGCGCAGTTTATAAAAACCGAAAAATAAGTATGAAAAAATAAACTAAAATGCTGTGTGTTTCAGTTTATATAGAATACATCAAATTCGTACACAGTCTACATGAAACACTATGTTATAACCTTCAAGTTTTAAAATGCATTCTCATTTAACTAAAGAACAATCTGTTTATGTTTCAATTACTAACTAGAACTGGAGTAACGAACATTTACTTTTTCTTTTTCTGAATGACATTTTTAGTCTTATACTGATGAATAATTATAATATACTCGATCTTTATCATTCGAAAATAAAATTCATAACTTTAACATACTAAATTTTTCACGAGATATCCTTATTTATCTCTCTCTAATATTTTTCTTAAGAAAAAGAATGGGAAATTTTAATTCTTGATATATTTTTAATTAAAAAATTCCGTTAACTAATTGAACGTGTTATAATAGTAATAATGTTATTTTTATGTGAAGAGATGAAAAATAATTACTATAACAAAGGATACATTTCCTTGAATGTTCCTTAGAAAATATTTATCCCGTTGCAATGTTTCAAATAAAGAAAAATTACTTTTCCGGGAAGATAACGAGAATTTTTTTCGGAAAATAAACTTAATAAGCGAATTCCTCATCTTTCAGCTCCCGCTTTATAATTTTCAATCTTTCTAAATAACAATATCCTCTTTCCTTTTGTTCTAGATCGATAAATACATTTAAAGAATTTTCTCGGCCATTAATTGTTATCTGAGCATAAAATTAAATTATAAATGAACGCATTAGAACAGAGGGATTAAGTGTTCTGTAGCGAGAGCCACGAACCCTTAATATTTCATATTGTGATTTAATTCCTGAATTGCTTTTCAAATTAATGATTTGTAATTTTAGAAAGAAAAAAGATTCTAATTAATGGTATTTGAAGACGCAATTAAGCCCAGATTATTGTTCTCTGCCAGAAACTTATCTGTAGCTTATTTTTATGCTTATTAAACACTATTGCAACGTTCGAGGAATCCTAAATAATGAGCGTTCTTTAAAAGCATCAAAGACTTTGCTCTAATATGCGCAATTTATTGCACCCTGCCTCGATTTTCTTTTTTCGGTCTTTCGTCTTTCCATTAATTTTCTTGAAATGTGAGTTCTGATATTAGTTTAATTTATTTGAAGAATGCAGTGTAAACAATAATGTAGAGTTTTGACAAATTACTAAGTTTCAGCTTAAAATAAATATTATGGATCTTGCAATGTGTGGTAATTCGAATGCCTTCAAATCACGATAACACATTTATTCAACAATATTTAATTTTTTTTTATATTTATGTATACTTTCAAAATAATTTTCAAAGGAATTTCAAAACACTTGTAATTCCTTTCATTTGCTCTTTTAAGTAAATAATTTATGTCCCATCTTCAAGGATTTGTTCTTTATTTTCGACCATTAGCAATATTCATCAATTAATGTTGCAATGCTCGAGTGTTCATAAAACAAAATATGTGTTGTAAATGAATCGAATATAAAAGATATTTTTGAGAAAAAATTGTTGAAAATGTCTGATGGGAAAACTATTAACATTAAATCCTTTGAATTCACTTTTTATAGCTTCATTTTTAATTCCATTCCTGAACACATTTAACTCTATTATCCCTTTATCGTAGTAATTATAATATTCGGGAAAAAATTCAGATAGTTTGCAATCTGTAGGCTCATAAACACATTTTATCTACGAACCATATGACCACGGTAGTACGTTCATATGACGTTATATGACCATGGTAGTCTAGTGCTATGGTTACCATCTTGTAGCGGGTGTTGTCGAATTGTGTTTTGGTGCCATTGAAGATTCACCGTGTAATGTCAATGCAAATGCAAGTCCTCACAGTGCTGTGGTGCAGAATTTTGCAGAGGGTGGTGCCAGCTCAGGCATCCTTCTCATCACGTGACCGAGCATTCAACTAACGAATCCGTTGCCAACAACTCTCAGGTAGTTTAAAAAATATATATGCAGGCCTTCATTGAATTGATCATCTATTACTGATAAAATGATACCCAAGTCTTAACAATCATTTAAATTATAAATGGGGGATTTGCTACGAGGGAAAAAAATTAAGAGTAAAAAATACTCATCGCAGATTTAAAAATCGCGTTCATTTTGAGAAACGAAGATACATTTTGGAAATGAGGTACACAAACGTGTTTCTTAAGATCATCATTTCAAGGGTATTTTAATTAAAGTTTTCCCTAGGTCTCTAAAAAAGTAAGCCGATAAACGGCTCTTGGAAATGATCTATAATAGAAATACTTTTATATCTAAACGTCACGAGGAAACATTTAAGAGGGAGAAGGTACACCTCTTAATGTTTCCCAATAACCACAATTCAGGCATTCTTAAATTTAACCAACTATGTTGTTCTTAGAGGGGAAGGGTCTGCAAAATTTCAACTTAATCTTTTTATTTCGTAATTTTAAAATCGCCACTGCTCAGCAGATGAACAGCACATTTTCTTATTTCTAATATCTGAGGACACATGATTGTAATTTGTTGACACAAAAATAGAAAAATAAAGAAAATCTTTAGTCCCATCCTGTCGAGATGGCTGCGGTAGACTAGCAGTCAAGGTAATGGGCTCATAGCTGGCATGTCATGAGCTCGAGCCTAGTGCCACTGTAGACCTGCCGCGCGGAGAGGGCCGAGGCACGTTAAATGTGTCGAGACTCAAACGTCTTCCTTTTGAAGTGTGGAGGCTAGGAAAGGGAGGTGCCCGCGTTGTCCTCATCACTTTACCATGATTCAAAATTACGAAATCCGTTGCCAAAAGCCCTCAAAAGCCAAAATAGTGCAACGTCAATATTCACTCACTCACACGTCTTCAACTTCTATTAGCTCACACTCTCTATATATTCCTTTATTTATTTATCTTGGTTGAATTTTCAATCGTTAATAAAGTACATTTTAAACTGCTTCATTGAGCTAAAACTTTGTAAACACGATTATTTTGGAGGACAATACAGTAATTTAATTATAATTAATAAAAATTAATTGATTAAAACTAATTATTCAAAGAATTACAAATTCAGTCATGTTGGTATAATTTTTGGCGACTTGTGTCAAAACTTGAAAAGATTTTTTTCTCACGTTTTAAAGCATGCAATTGAACTGAAATTTTATAGACACGATTGTTTTAAATGACAATACGATACCTTAATGATAATTAATAAAATCAATTACCAATTAATGTTGTGGTTCTGTCATATGTATATACATATTTATATTTATTGTAACTATTTAATAAAGTAGTTAAAGTAAAAATTTTCTTTGTTGATCTTAGTAGAAATTGGCTTAATTTTTTTTATGACTTGTTGAGCTTTTCATTATTAGCCCTATAGGGATCGCTTTCTATAAGGTTAGTATTATTGTAAAAATATTAGGACGTTTGTTTATCGAAAAATATTCCTTATTTAACTTTGCACAAATATAGCGATAACTGAACCTAAGTTTGCAAGTCATAGGGTGTGAAAATCATATGAAATTATCGTCTCATATTTCAAAGTTCTTGTCTCAGATTCTTGTTACTAAATCAATCTAGAAAGTTCTTATGACGGTGATCCAAAGCTATCATTTAGTTTTATATCGACTGCAATTCAAATATTAAATAACCGAAAGGTATCCAAAAAAGGAAATTGCAACAGAGTTTCACGTTTGAAACACAACAAGAAATGAAATTACATCAAAATGCAAGTCAAAATGATGTACAAAATATAAATTCCTTTCAAGTAGAATGGAACTCATCACTGGAAGAAAAAAAAACAAGATATTTCTCCTTTATTCTCAGTTGCAAAAAACGACATCATTCAATTTGTGTTTTCTATCGCAACTTCCAGATGAAATGCCTTTTGTTAGAAAATATCTTCCCACAATCCCAAAATGGGTCGAGATTCCAAAACCACTTTAACTTCCTTGGGAGTTTTGAATCTGATCCTTGACAACACAGGGAAAAAAATAGAAAAAGGAATGTAGAATAAAACCGGGAAAGCATCTTTTCCTCTCAGTTTCATTTTAAAAAGAGCAGAGAAGTCATTTTGGAAAAGAGAGATACAAGTTTCATTTCCGTTCCGAAATGACCTTTGCGAAGAAAGAATACGCCTTTCCTCCCTTTTTTATATTATTATTATTATTCAAGGAAGGAGAGTTTGCTCGTCTCTTCATTAAATAACATTTCCTGGAACTAGAAGAGATCTCTCGTGACGATCCAGGATTTGGTGATTTTTTTTTGGCATTCCTTCAATCGTGACTGACTCGTTTTGGGAGATAGAGAAGTAGACATAGTTGTGTGGTTTGATGCCAAAAATTTCTATTTTAAAAGAGAAAATCCAGTTTTGTTTTATTGTATTGATCTGGATGTAGTGCTGCCTAATGATTTGTAGTTTAGGAATGTACTCAAAAAGAACGTATGGAAGCATATTGAAATGTTATTCGCAAAATGAGGTTTTTCGTGCGGAAAAGATTTTCTAGCGATGATTTGAGAGAAAAGATGAGTAGAACGTTTTCTGTTGTTTTTTTCTCTCAAGTTTTCATATTCTCTGTTTTTATAACAAGAAAGTCGAGTCGACTTTTGATTTATACAGCAAAGCAAAAATATTTTCTTAACCTTTAAAAATTTGTTTTCGTGACAATGTACTGATCAACTGAAAACACTTGGAGCAGGTGTGTCCCATATGCATCCACCTCAAATGTCACAGGCAACCAGGTGTTGCACTGGTGAATCGTGCTCGTATTTGATCTACAGGACTGACAGTCCCTTCGGAAAGGTGCCGCCTTTCATTCGATAGCGGGGGTGAGATTGGTGCATGTATGACACACCCGTGGTAAAAGGGTTAATGGGTTAAATTTATGATGGTCACGTGATAAATACAATAACATGTTTCCCAAAGAATTCAAAACTGACATATTTGTACTTGTTGTTCTGTAACGGGTCTATTCGCGAACCTCCTACTAATCATCTTGGGGAAAAACAGTTTCTTTAAATATTATTCTACTGAAAACTTTATCCCGAAGAAGATGTGACTTATGCAAATCAAGGCTTACATTTAAGCACTGACGTTCGAGTGAGAGAAAGAGTAGGAGCTAAATGATAGAAGTTAATGATTAACGTAAAATAATAGAAATCTAGTCGAGAGTGAATCGTAGATCATTTGCTTAGTATTTAAAATTGAAGGTTGAGACGATTTGGTAAGCTAGATATTTAAAATGACATAGTGTCGTATCTTGCAATAGATTAACTTAGTACAGAATTTCGACTTTTTGGAACGTGAGTTGCCGAGACGTTCCAAGAGTGATTCAATTTATAATTAAGTATTAATTATCTCTCGCCTACCTCGTTTTTGCTCCCATTCTTACTTGAACTTGCATTTCCTAACCTCGGTTGTTGAGATTTGTTAATAAATTGATTTTGTTTTGATTATTGCTAATCTTCCTGGTAACTCTCCTACATTGATGGAATGGGAGAGCCCGTCCGTCACAGTTCTATTGGTAAAATTTAAATGAACTTTAAATTCGATACTTTGATAGGGTGTGTGTTTAAGTATAAAGCTTCTTCAAAATTTACAAAAATAATTTTTATTAAGTGCAGCGAGCAGAGAACATCCGTGGACCAATGAATCTGAAACCGACGTTTGTACTTAATTTGTTCGCTGCTGAGTCTCGCCCCGTCGCAGGACATGACATCAACACAATAACCCAATCCCGTAAAAGCACGCCTGTAGGATGATGTTTCAATAGCCTAACCCGTGCTATCGCGGGAAGAGCTATCATCAACATTTATCCTCGAAAAGGAGGATGTGCGTGTGTGAAGGATTCGGTGTGTGGGGAAGAATTCATTAAAGCAGCTGGCATCGCAGTTATCACCTTTTTCCTCTTACGGCGACAGTAAACATATTAAGCGTCATCGTGTACTTCCAATGAAGGTACATGTGTCTTCTAGATATTTTTCGAATCATTTGATTAATAAACAGTGGCATCGATTGTGTAAAAAACGAATCTCATGTCTTGCTGGAGTCAGTGTTTCATGAATTTTCCTTTTAGTATGAGCCTCTAAGCCTTGGTTCAGCCAATCAACCCATATTGTCACCGGTCGATCACGATCGACTTAATGTCTACCCACGAAATCTTAAATGAGTATCTATGATTTGACTGAATTTAAAATATGCATCTTTAATTGGGAAAAAAAGTGTCTCCCTTATTTTTCTGATTTTAATCTGTGTTTTTCTCGGAATCATACTTTATATAAACCTCAACTCTATACCTATGTCTTATACCTACTATTTTTCAAAACATTACTGATTTAAGCAAATGAACAAAACAGCTTAACAAAACTAAAGTAGGAGTTCATTGTAAGAGTTGCAAATTATTTGTAATATTTTTAAAGAAATTTTAAAGGAGGTAGTATATTTTTTTGATTTATATTTAATTTTTCATTTTCCAAGAACTTTACCTTTTAAAATGGATTTCGCTAAAAAATTATTGGTTTTACGTGCCAAATTTGAAATTCAGTATTTACATAATATTCACAGTGAAAATAAAAGAATTAATGCAAGAAGTTGTTAAAGCTCTTACGAGAATCTTTAATTAATTCACGGAATATTTTTCTTTTCCTTTTAAATAAATATTTACATAATTATACATATTTCGTATTCTCAGAATTATTTGAATATCATTAGAGTAACGATTTTTTTTTGTCTACATTTAATTCAGAACTTTCAATTATTTCCAAGACAGATTGGTTCTCTTCCCCAAATCCATATTAATGTCGTTTTCTTTAGGAGATCATTGCATTGTTTTTTTTGTTTTCACACACCAGGTAAGTCAATTCTTACTTTGAATGCATGAATAAAAAAAAAATTTGTTTTATTAACGATTGAAAATTTCAATAAGATATATATATGTGGGAGACAACAAGGGGTCCAAGACGTGTTTGTCTTACTTCACATTTATTTTAAAACTTTAACAAAAATTAATTAAAAAGGTAGATATTTTTACAGATAAGTTTGACGATGATATTCAGAAGGTAACGCCTGCTCGCGCACCTCTCGCGTTCTCCTTTCTCTCTAATGTCCAAGAGTTTTTGTTCTGCTTTTACTAGTTCAAAAGTTTTCGTTTCAGTTTCAATTCATTGCGCCTGCGCGCGAAGACTGCTTGGTTTTGGCTGCATGCTACAACGGCCATTCTGACCGTACGCTGTCCGCAGCGGTATTTCCATGGAGACCAGAGGAGAATCTGAAACATAAAAAAAAACGGAACAGACAAGGACTATACGACAAATACACAAAGATTTAACATATCATAATTCTGCTGAACTAGACAGTTTCTCCATCATGTGAAGGCATCTCTTCGACATCCGGAAATATGGGCTGCGGTAGCCCAGTGGTTAAGGTATCCAACCATGGCAGGCATGTCATGAGTTCGATCCCAGTACCACTAAAGACCCGCCGTGTAGGGCAGCGATGCACGTTAAATCTGTCGAGAGCTGAAACGTCCTCCCGTTGGTGTGGTGTGGTAGTTAGGAGAGGGGGGTGCCAGCTCAGGTGTCGTCCACGTCACTTGACCATGGTTCAAAATTACGTGGTCCGTCGCCAAAAGCCCTCGTGTAGCTGAACAGTGCGACGTTAATATTAACTCAACTCAACTCGACATCCGGAAGGTTCCACAGGAAAACATTGTGTTTCACAGGCATAAGAACGTCTTTTTTAACAAGTTGATCTTTGGTTGAACGCATCGATATTTTCCTCTGTAGAGTTCTGGACGTCTGTTTAAAACGATTTCTCTTTTTCCTTCGCTTCCACTGCCAGGGCTCAAAAATTTTCCGGAGCAACACAAACCGTCGATGTTCACTCTTCATAGGTAAAGGGTTAGGTGAGCGGGAGATAAATTCTCCACGGAACTCGTTTTCATGGCACCATTGGCTTTCTTACACAATACTATATCAGAACATTTTTCTCTTACAATACTCAATTTTAACTTAGTACTCTTAATTTTATTACATTTATAATCCTTAATTAGAGAACTCAAATCATTTCTAGTATTAAAGTTTTTAACATGTGACAAATCATAACTAGAGTTTTCTATCACATTTGAAACAGAAACATTTGAAAAAGAAACAACATTAGTATAAGCATAAGCATGAGCACCTAAAGAGGATTCACTTTCATTCAATAAAACATCGCTCTTTGCGTGGCCTAGTTTTTTTATTTCAGAATATACACTGGGATGTATAATAAATTCTTCGGTCATGGTCGGTGATATCGCCGTTCGAACACTTATACCAGGAGAGTGTTGATTAAGAGAAAGATTTATCGGTTTAACTTCTACCATTCGCTGTTCGCCAAAACATGAACTTAATGTTATTATTTCTTCGGAAGGTGTTTGCACTCTAATTAGTGAGGAATTTAAAACTGGGATCTGGCAACCTGAATCGATCAAGGCTGTTATGGGCTGATTTTCCACAAAAATGTTTACGTATTGAAGATTTGCGCATTCATCGCTATTTTGTTTTTCGCTCTCGATTTTCAAAGTATTCACGTTTATTTTATTATGGATGTGGTCGTTAGATTCTTTAGGTTCAAAACGCTTCTCACAGTCTCTTGCGCAATGAGATGAATCACCGCATATAAAGCAATTTTTATTTTCTCTTTCAAGATATTGGGGATAGTTCTCTTTAATCTTTGGTTTAAAGTTTTGTGATCTATTCTTAAAGGGGTCTTGGGTATATCCATAAGTAATAGGAATTTCTTTACGTGATCCGCTTCTAGATGAAATATAAATATCGCACTCTTTAGCTAAATCAATAGGCCTAAACCAATCTTCTGCTTCTCGAATGCCAATATGAGTTGCAGTTTCCTTATTTAAAGTTTCAAATAATTTATCAGAAATTATAAGATCACATAGAGATTCAAAGGAATTAACTTTTCTTAACGAACAATAATATTGGAAGTTTGCCGTCAATCTTGCAGCAAATTGATGTATGTCTCGCCTGATGATTTTACAGCATTTTTAAATGAGTTTAAACACTCGCGAGGGGTTAATTGGAATTCTCTGAGTACTATAGATTTTAGTTTTTCATAGTCATTTAATTCCTCTTCTTTAATATACAGTAAGACGTTATGAGCTCTTTCGCCCAGAAGATTTATTAAAATTTCAGATTTATATTCATCATTTATTTTCTTGGTTAAAAATGCGCGTTCTAGTGATTGAAAGAACAGATTAAAATTTTCAGATCTGGTGGGAACAGGAAGAGATAAAGATTTTATACTTTTTATCATATTTTCTATGTTAGTTTCGAACTGTTTATCTTCGACTTTAGCTGCAGGATTTAAACTTAATGCTTTATTTTTAGCCGTTTGAAGTTCGATTTCTTTTTCTAATTTTGCTAACTGAAGTTTCGCGAGCTCAATTTTCTGTTTTTCTAAAGTTATCTCTCTTTCGTTTTGCGATACTCTCTCATCTATACAGTTTTGAATTAAAGTTTTAACGAAATCTGGATCACTTTCAAATGTACTACTGTTCTCAATTTTAGTCTTTAGTTTAGCTATAGTGTCCGTACTCTCCACAGTACCATCTAGATTCTCAACAACTCTTATGAGATCCTCTTTAAGAGCGTTTTTATACATTTTAGAAAAATATGGGAAGGTCCTACCTTTTTTTTTTTTCTGGCTCCCTTGTTGCTCGCACGTACGATGTATCCAATGAAGAAAAATTTCGATTTCACAGATCTCACCTCTTCGCAGGTAATATAGTTGAAATTGTTCGAATTGACACCTCTCCGCAGGTGTTTGTGAGTGGATCCAACCTCTACACAGGTGGAATATTTGTCGATGGTTCGTTGAAAAATACACCTCTACACAGGTTATTTTGTTATTTGTTCCGACCTCTACACAGGCGGAATGAAGTTGAAAAATTCAACCTCTACACAGGTTGAACGAAGTTTCCGAAAAATGGCGGCGCGTCTCCTCCACTGAAGGCTTTTTTTTTTCACGTTCCAAATTTTGATCAAAATCGAAATCTTTTTTTCAATCCCGGCCTCTACACAGGCGGAGTATTCATGCTGAGTTCAAACCTCTACACAGGTTGAACGAAGTTTCCGAAAAATGGCGGAGCGTCTCCTCACGGACGCTTTTGTTCATTGTCCAGACTTTGGTTCAAAATCGAAATTTTATCGATCGCGGCCGAGCCCCCATAATTTGTGGGAGACAACAAGGGGTCCAAGACGTGTTTGTCTTACTTCACATTTATTTTAAAACTTTAACAAAAATTAATTAAAAAGGTAGATATTTTTACAGATAAGTTTGACGATGATATTCAGAAGGTAACGCCTGCTCGCGCACCTCTCGCGTTCTCCTTTCTCTCTAATGTCCAAGAGTTTTTGTTCTGCTTTTACTAGTTCAAAAGTTTTCGTTTCAGTTTCAATTCATTGCGCCTGCACGCGAAGACTGCTTGGTTTTGGCTGCATGCTACATATATATAGGGAGAGAGTGAACTAATAGAGAGAGAGAAAGAATTAAAACAAGAGCATGATTTGTCTACATTGTTGTAAAAATAATCAACCAGTTTGGATGAAAAACAGGTTTTCGGCGCCAACTTTTGTCAGTTGTTTGTTCATAACAGTTACAATAATGGAGACGAATCTAAGGTGGTGTAAAAAATCGGTAATTAGTTAAATTAAATTAATTAATATTTGGAAAAACTGTAATAACATCAAGTGTCATTCCCTACAAGTTAAAAAAATTTTGAACTTGATTGGATGAATAGAAATTGTTTTATTAACGATTGAAAAAATTTGAACAAGATAAATATATAAATAAATAAATATATAGAGAGGTTGAGCCAATAGAAGGAATTGAAAAAATGAAGAGTAACTATAAAATAAGCATTTGTTGTTGTTGTTGTCGTGTGCTACATATGAAAAACAAATGGAGGAAGATCAGAAACATACAATACAAACACAAGAATATAGGCATTTATTACAAATGATGAAGTACTCACGTTGGCACGGCGCAATTGTTGGGACAGGTGGATCAGCTGAGATGTCGTCCTCGTAGCTCTAATATGGAGCAAGATTAGAAGGTCCGTAACCAGTAGCCGTCGTGTTACTTTGTAGTGCGACGCCAATCAACACGTATTCACCAGACTGATCAACGAATGTTGAATTATCTAACTAAACTGAGAGGCGCAGCAGCTTATAGAGGGCTAAGGCCTCTATAAGCTTTCTCCATCTCAGTTTTCGTGACATTGGGCACTGAGATGCATGAGAAAATTTTACGGTTGGGTGACGTAACATTTGTCAATACACACATAATATGTAACACATAACAATGACGTGAAACTCCCAGTGTAAAGTTCCCTAGCACAGTTCGACCCCCTGAAGAGATGAAGTCGTCTTTGCCCAGCCCGGGGCTTGAACCCCGTACCTGTGGCGTGAAAGGGCGATATTCTACCACTCGGCCACTATGCTTATTTAGGGTTAAGCGAAAATTAAGTTTAAAAAAAATAGTGTGGGAGTTGGGACAATGCAATTCTCTTCAGATGCTGTCCTCAGTAAAGAAAAAAACTGGCGCAGAGCTATGAGATTTGCTTTCTTCCCGTAAAGTTTTTATACAAATTGATTACAATTAACAAATGATAGCTTTATATTTGTCCAAAATTGTGTTTCAAAAATTTTAAATCTCTCACGGCAGATATTTGCAGAACGAGTTAACTGCCCGAAAAGCCAACAATCACTTATTCAATCCCGCTTTAAAATTCCCTCTGTTTACTTTTTCCCCCATACCATGTGCTCGGGTGACAAGGAAGAGAAGTTAAAATCACATCAAACGCTTCAGGAATTTTTAGCTCATCTTTGAAGAAAGAACAAAAAACAAGAAAAAAGAAGTGTTTCGAGAGAAGTGATTCTTCTTCTTGTGCCTTGCGACAAAGATAAAGCCTTTACGCGGTTCCCGACCCAATATTTGAGTTTCCTTCCAGTCGCTGTTTTTATTATCTCTCTCTTGGAGTCATTTTTACACATCCAGCTCTCGAGACACAAATGGTCACATTCTAGAAAATGTAACTAGGATTGTGTGTGTGTCGACAATCTTTCTTTATTCTCTTTGATTCTGACGAAAGAAACTTTTTTTCTTTTAATCGAAGCTTCGCCGCCACGTTAAACACTGCGGTAAAATGTATTACGCTTGGTGCGCTTCTGGAAATATGATTGGTTCTTAAGTAGAGGTGTACAACTAAAAGTAACTGTTTAATGTTTATGGTGTAGCGTAAGTTCTGATACATTTCGATACAGTACAAGATTTAAACTATAATAAAGTTGTTTCTCATCCCAGATTGTTTGGCAAAGCTAGACAATCTCCATGAATCCAAAAAATTCTAGAAGTTTAAAAAAACAATAGAGGGTTCTTGACATCTTCATTTGGACTCTACCCAGTAAGAGGATCACGTGGTGGTATTTGGCGATTTTTTTCAACTCTCTATATGTGCGATTTTTCTCATCTCTCACCGTCTATCAGACGGATATTCCAATAGTTTTTTCGTGTTTGATATTATTATTTTTAATTACTTTTACATGAATATAAATAATTTCTAATCAGTTTTTATAAAAATACTAGTTACAATTCTAATGATAAAAATATATTAATATAGTGTGCCTCATAAAGACTTAGATATTAAAAACTGTATTTTTGTTTATATGTTTCATGTTTTTAATTAAAATGTCCAATGTATATATCTTGAAAAAAATAGTTGTACTTTATTTAACCCCACACATCTTATTTGAGCCATACTCAATTTCATGAGCAGCATGGACATTTAAAGTAACCTTAAAGTAATAAAATTCAAAGAAAAATTGCGTATCCGTCTGTCAGACGAATGCTCCTCAGAAAGGCAAAAAATTGATGTTGTGGCCAGAGGGTTAAAATTACAAGGTCCGTTGTCAATATCCCCAGTGCTGCTAAAGAAGTCAACGCTGATATACAATTGAGATCAATCAATCTTCATAGTACGCTAGATCTCTCTAAAATGCTATGTATATTTTTCCTTTACTTTTAGAATATTCGTCCCACAGGACAATCTGTCCATGCATTTGCAAAGGCCGCTGTTGCCTAGAGGTCACTGTCATGGACCTTTGACCGGCGTTCCAGGAGTTTAAGAGTTAATGCAACTCATTACTTACTCGCTTTGTAGAAGGCCTATGCATGTTAGATCACGTGAGGCTCAATGTTCTCATGTGGCGTAGGGCGGGTGTGGTAGCCTAGTGGTCAACGTATCGGATCGTGGCTGGCTTGTCACGAGTTTGAGCTCAGTACCATTACAGATCCGGCGTGTAGGGAACGATACACGTTAAATCTGTCGAGAGCTCAAAAGTCCTCCAGTTGGTGTGGTGTCGTAGTTAGGAAAGGGGGTCCACACACACACACAGATCAGGTGTCGTCCACATCCCTTGACCATGGTTCAAAATCACGAGGTCCGTCATCAAAAGCCCTCGCGTAGCTAAACGCAGTGCGACTTTAATATTCACTCACTCACCCGTTGGCGTAGTTTGGAAAATGAAGTCTCGTCCTCGCTAGTTGCTCACGGTTCAGAATTATGAGGTCCGTTGCCAATAGGCTTTGTTGCTTTATAATGCCATGATAATGGACTCACAATTCCATGCCTTTGCTTTCATGTTTTCAAATAGATATGTTGACCCATATTTCTCTCTTATTGTAACTTTTTAATTCAAAAATTGCTTTATCTTATGAATTTATTTCGTTAAGTAAGATTGTGTCGCGGACCCGGAAGTCACAGGTGAAGGGAGACTTGGAGAAGATTTTTTAAATTTCTAATGGGCTGCGGATTGGCTTTTTGCCATTGCCGACCTAGTACATTCCCCTGGTATTTCTTTATAGTGCGGCGCCCTAGAAGACAGATACCAATCGTCGCAGATAATTTCGACGATACAAACTTGTACTAGGATTTAATTTTACTGAAGCCAAACAGATACTCTAGAGATGTCTTACACGCCGCATAATCATACGATATGGCCACTGTCAGTTTTCTGCATCATGAAAATCCACCGACTTTAGCCGAGGTCGCATCCCCAACCTTGTGTGCAGAAGAAAAAAAAAAAAAAAAAACCAAACACGCCACCCATCCGGCAGGGGAGTTGGAGAAGAAGCAGAAATGATCTTAAAAGTAGATATGTCTATTTTTATATCTAACACTTTATGAATGATATACAAATTTATTGCCTACCCTCTGAAGCCATCTTGAATCCTAATCCTTGATTTAAGTTGTAAGACTATTCAGAATGAATGAACTCTAAGCGTTTTTCAAACTGGGGAGCGCAAACCCTTACGTGAGGGGGGTGAGTGTATTGAAAAGTCGAAAATAAAAGATTTTTTTTTTTTAAAAAAGTTTATTAATTTTTATTGAAATAATAAATAAATAAAATACTGATTTACACTGATATAATATACTTATAAATTTATTTGTACTGTCCAATGTATTTGATAATTAATTACCCATAATAAACTAAGAACAAGTTTAATAAACTACTGACTCTCATGGGCTTGTTACTTACAAAATTTAATATTATGTTAAAGTCGTTAGCGTCAAAGTACGTTATTATTGCATTGAATATAATGTTATTATATAGTGGGAATGGAACTGGTCTTACGCGAAGAAAATTATGATTGAAAATTCGGTCACAAATATTGAAAGTTTGGGAAGCAT
Source organism: Trichonephila clavipes (assembly GCA_019973935.1). Classification (NCBI taxonomy): domain Eukaryota; kingdom Metazoa; phylum Arthropoda; class Arachnida; order Araneae; family Nephilidae; genus Trichonephila; species Trichonephila clavipes. The sequence goes on from BMAU01021233.1 coordinate 3,386,583, forward strand.
TAATTTAATTGAAGTCGGATCTCCATATACCAGTCCTTCTTGAACCACGATAACTCGGTACAGCTCCAGTTCTATTTCCTTCCACAATTCCAGGTGGATTCTAAAATGAATATTAATTTTAGGCCACGCGACTTACCATTTGCAATTCACATTCTGTTATTTTTTGATTTCACGATTAACCTAACCTCACACATCCCAATGTCGGAGTTTAAATAGCATTTACATTTGCATAAAAACAAGTCATTTCTACAGAAAGCGATTTTTAAATCAAAATCACAGTTAAAGAATAGTTTCCCCAAGAGGATCAGCTGAAGAACAGCGAATAGATTTCGTTAAAAGATGTTTTAGATACATTTTTAACATAGATAACTAAATGTATTTGCTTTTTTTATGTGGGCCAAAAAATCGCTCGTTTAAAAGAAAGCACACGATTTTGACATTTAATTTAACTATTATATATTTTACTTTTTTTAACAAATGATATTACTAATCCAATTACAGTCTCCCACTTGAAATATAGAGACTTTTCCTTCGAATTCGAATACGATAGACAGAAAAACGAAACCTTCTATCTCCCCATTTATCCTCGCATCACTTCCAATTGCGCATAGAAGCCTAACTATACCACACAAAGCACATTAGGAAAACATTACTTAACATAATGGCCTGCGTTGAAGTTGATCCAAAGCAAAGACCGTCTACTATAATGCACTAAGAGTCTATTGTGCCATAGACACCCCGTTGGGAGAGAGCGAGATAATTAACTGGCTACAGAGTCTATCCCATTCGTTTCAATTAGATCTCTTTTTTGGTGGGGTTGATGAGGTGGGCATTTTTCGTCATTAGACACTTTGTTTATCTCCGATGAGATGTTTATTCCGGATTTTCGCTTAAAAGCACTTTTATGGATCGTTGCGCTCCACAGCCATTAGCCGGGGGGTGAGGCGACACCACAACAGTGCAGCCGATAAAGGGACGGGTTTTCAATTGTGCTTTCGAGTAGTTAATGGCGAGAGAGATATGTGTAATGCATGTTTTATTATTCATATTTGCTCATTACGTTTAGTGGAAAGTTCATTGCATTATTTTTGTATATTATGTAGGAGTACTTCGATTATATTTTTCTGCTTTCATGTACGAATAGAGACTAGTATCACTTTCAAAGCATACTTCCCAAACAGTTTTATCTGATAATCTAAATGTGGCCCTGGTGTTTTAGAGGTCATGGTCATGGAGCTCGTGGCCGGCGTGTCATGAGTTCAAGCCCTAGTGCCATTGAAGACTTACCGTACAAAGGGCCAATACACATTCGTTGTTGAGACTTAAACGCCCTCCCGTTGGTCTGGTGTGGAAGTTAGGAGAAGTGGTTGTTAGCTTATGTGTCGTCCTCGTCAATTGACCATGGTTCAAAATTACGACATCCGTAACCAATAACCCTCGTGAAGCTCTCTATAATGGGACGTAAATATAACTCTCTCTCTGATTATTCAAATGTGGACTCGGTATCGTAGTGGTTACGTTCTCGAGTTCGTGGCTGGGTGTGTCGTGCGTTCAAGCTCTAGAGCTGCTGAAGATTCACCGAATATAAGGGAGCAATACACGTTAAATCTGCCGAGTCTCAAATGTCCTTCCATTGGTCTGATGTAAAAGTTATGTGAGTGAGTTGTCCGCTTATGTGTCGTCCTCGCCACTTGACCACAATTCAAAATTAGGTTGAATCTGTCGCGTGGCTTCAAGTCCTCTAGTGTATGATATGTTAGTTCAAGAGGGACCCCAGCCTAGGTGACGTCGTGGGCACTCGATCGTGGTTCAGAATTACAAGATCTCGTCACCAGTAGCTTTAGTTTTCTTTATAATACATCGTTAGTAAGTATTCACTAACCCGATAAAGTTTTATCTAACGATACAAACATGGACGTTGTTACAGATGGTCGCTAACTCATCCCCGGTGTTGTTTCTGGCGTACCACAAGCCCCAGTTCTGATGTCATGGAAGGCCCGCCGTGTAGATTTGATCTGATTATTAATTTACGCTTAGCTTTAAAGCAATACGGGGCTTTTAGTAATGGTCCTTGTAATTTGTACCATGGTCAAGTCACGTGGATGACACCCGAGCTTGAACCCTCCACTCCAAACTTCCGAACGGCTCCCACGGGAGGACTTTAACCCTCGACAGATTTAACATGCATTAGATCCTCTACGCGACAGGTGTTTAGATTCCCTAGATGTACGCTGGTCACGGTTTCACACTCCTGAAAATTTCCCTACCGCAGCCACCTTGCTGAGTAGAAGGATTGCTGGAAGCTTATGTCCTCGCGTTGGCATGCTGTGGTCGTTAAGAAATACGTTGGCCATCTCAGGTGTCCTCCTCTTTACTTGACCGAGTTTCATCTATAAAACGCTTTGATTATTGAATTTAAGAGAAAAATGTAATCATCTCTTTGTGTGCATATACTCGATGTAATTAAAAACCTTTTCGGTTTGTAATAAATTCCCAGCATTTATAAAATAAAGTTTTAGAAACTTTATTGTATTATTCAAAAATGTCTTAACCATACTTTTGAATGAATAAATATTTTATATCGATTTCAATTTTTCTGGGGATTATGTTTAAATATTGCAGTTACATTTGATGTTATTTTTAAAATTTCTAAATGCACGCAGTTTCTCAAGTTAAAATATTCTTGAAAACCTGCCGGTAGAAAGCAGTAGCTGCCTGGTCACCGTTCAACAAGATGCATCTCAGTAGAGAAAAGCTCCATTTGCAATTGTGCTGACGTCTGCAAAAGGAGGCATTACGTATGTCGTACATGTATGCATGCGTACATTAATTGTACGGCCGTGCAAATGGTAACGGCAGAGCTGAGCTACGAATGTATCACGCGCAGTTTCCTGATCGACGAATGCTGAATAACAGAACGTTTCAGGGGTTACATTGTCATCTTCATGAAACCTTAGTTCTACGTCACCAGACATGATGCTGGTCGACAAAGAGCAAGACTGGAAGAAAGCTTTTGGAACGTTGTGCCTGATGGATTCGAGTCAAGTACAAGAGCTGTTGCTCACCATGTAAGTGTGAGTCGAGTCATCAGACCCTTTGTACAGTGTTTAACGAAAATGGCTTACACCCCTTCCAATTTCATCGAGTAGAAGCTTTGACTTTTCCGACAGCCAGAGTACAGCAACGCTAAAGGCAGTTGAACTTCATAGTCCATGTGCTGAACTGTTATTGCGAACATTAAACATTTCAAGGACGATTTCAATAAACACTTTATCTTTTCTTTCGTCTCTTACTTTTTGTTTTTGTGCCTCACCGCATCATTTGCGCTCATACATTCCTATGTCATAAATTATTGTTACAATGTCGTGTACGAACAATTGAAGATTGTACCATGAATTCGAGACCGCCCTGTAGTTTACTACTGGATTTTAAGCTATCCCAACAATCGTAATGATGACATTTCCCAGTTTGGGACCATGTGCGAAACAACAAACTCGGGATAATTGGAGACAGATTTTTTAACTTTAAACATACAACGAGGTCATTATTTGCTTATTCTTTGACATTCCATGTTATACTATAGATCAGCGGTCGCCAAACCTTTTGACCTCACGGACCACTAAATTCATAATTCAATTCCCGAGGACCACTAATCGGATTTTCTAAGTGTTAAATAAAGAAAATGTAAGAAAAATAGTGATCTAAGAACACACATAAAATATACCTAGTTAATAAAATAAAGCTATTAATTGTAACAAATTATAAAAGCTTTATCAATAAACCATAATAAAATAAACAAAAACTGTAAAAACAATTAAAAAATGGTTTAAGTATATCAAACTTTTAGCATTATACTTTCCTAGTGTGATACATTCTTCATATACCGTGACGTTATTCTATGAAGTAGCGTTTTTATAACTTTTCAAGTATTGTTATTAACTGAATTGTATTTCAGTTTATCTTAAGATATAACTTAACGTAATGAGTAAATATATTTTACATTTTTCTGGGAACCAGCGATTTGGCGACCACAGCTATAGTTAAGGTAATTTCTATTTTTTATGGAGTTAAACCAGAGTGTAGCAGAGCTGAGGTACATTCAATCTGTCGATGCTCAATGTCATCCCATTGGTGGGGTGGGGTGGTTACGAGTGGGAGAGGTGTCTACTCTTGTGTCGTGCTCCTCATTTGACAGTTGAAAATTACGCCAAAAGTCACCAATAGACTTCGTGCTATTTATAATGTGATATTAATAAACACTCACTCCATAATACGACAAACCATAAAAAAATATTCTGCTTTTGGCTTTATTTTAATAATAATTTATTGAAGCCTGTAGAAAACGCATTAAGACTAAAAAACAAGATTAGTTCTAGAAAATCCAAATAATTCATTTTCTAAAATTTTCATTCAAATTATAAGTTGGTTTTTTTTTAACAAAATATATATTTTTTTTTTCTGAAACCACGAAATCCAGAATATTAATTTATCAATTTAAAACTTTTTCAAAACAATGTTATCATCCATCTAAAAAACAGCTGTTTAAATTCTTCCATGCAACACCTTCAGAAAGTCATATACTTTTTTAACTTTTGTAACCAATATGGAAAGTAAATCCAAGAGATAAATACCTTAATCGCACGCGCGCGCGCAATACAAATGCAACCAAAAGAGAAAAAGGCAGTAGGCCTGTTTTGTATGCAAGAATAAATGGAAAAATCCCCACATAAAAGAGCTTTCTTATTCATTTATATTCAGTTGAAAGGAGAGGGGAAAAAAGATTTTGTAAACAAAAAAAAGGGAGGGGGTTCTCAAAATATTCTTAAGTCTTACTTTTGACTTTTGTATAGCTTTTTTCCGCGAAAAAACGGATTAGAAAGCATTAGAGGAATTTTTTGTGGCCAATAGGGGGTTCTAAAAATAATGTTTTTTTTCCAGAAATCACTGCACTTGCTGTTCTTTATTCGGCACTGATTTACAAGAAATAAATTATTAATATCGCTTAATCTATTCGTCATCTTTTTCTAAAATTATTTTACTTATTTTTTTAAAAAAAGAAGAATGCAGTTAAAATAATTAGCTTTTAAGCCGATTATATTTTTATGATGAAACATTTTTAAAAAACAGTGTTATTTTTTTGTACCTATTGTTATGCTTACTTAGATTAATGAGGTGTTTTTTGCGGTTAAGTACTTAAATGGAGAAGAAACAATATTTCGTGATGCTTGTCTTAACATATTTGCAGATAGAATGCTGTAGTCTTAGTCATGGATTCGTGGCGAACGTACCATGAGTTTCAGACCAGGATCACTTAAGACTCGATATGTAGAAGGATTGATGTACGTTAAATCTGAAGTGGCTAGCGTGCCATGAGTTTGAGCCCTGGACCATTGAAGATTCGATGTGTAGAAGGATTAATGTACGTTAAATATGTCGTAGATAAGTCCTTCCGCTGGTTTAAATGCTTGGTGAGCGAGTGCCAGCTCAGGTGTTATCCTCGTCACTTGACCATGGTTCATGTGTTGCTTTATAGTGTAACGCTAACGAACACTCACTCAATTATCTCAGGCTTGTTTGTCGTAGAACTAATGCCCGGTTGATGATCAGTGGAGGTGATAGACTTGTGGTCATGCTCACGGACTCATGGTCTGCGTGTCATGATTTCCAGCCTAGTGCCTCTAAAGACCCGCTTTGTAGAAAAGCTGACACACATTAAATCTGTCGGGAGTAAAGTCTTCCCATATATGTGATGTGGTAGTTCGCAGAGGGAACGACAGCTCAAATGTAATCCTCGTCACTTGACCATGGTTCAAAATTATGAGGTTCGTCACAAAAATTCCTCGTGTTGCTTTATAGTTTCTACAATCCTGAAGCAGCACGCCTAAAATGCAATCTGTACATAATGCTAAAATTCATACTTGACTGGGGCATTAGGTTTTTTCCCACTAGGTTAGGGGTCTTCAACCTTTCACCAATGAGGGCCTAATCATTAAATTTACAATAATCTGCGGGGTACATCCATTAATCCACAGTGATCCAAGTGCCACACCACTGTCAAAAATTATTGCAGTATGGAAATTTATGTAAAAATGGGGAGATATCATGTATTGCCCTACAGTGTAATGTATATTATCAATCAATAAATCAACATCCAAATGTTTGAACTCTTACCAGTTTCTAGTAATATGCAGATTCCCCACCCCCCTATAAAACAAGGTCGTTTTCGCCAATTGATTTGATTATTTGTTCACACCGCATTTAAAAGCAACACAAGGGCTATTTTTCATGAACCTCGTAATTTGAAGTCACAGTGATAGGACGAGGATGGTACCTGTGGTGGTGTGTGTTGTATCCCTCTCTCCAAGCTTTCACACCATACCAACATTAGAATTTAGTGCCTCTATAGATTCAACTTGTCTACGTTTTGTTAACGGCAGAACTCTAGATCATGTGGTTCGCCAGAAGTAACACCATTCACGTGTTCATCACTATGAACATAGGCTACCAACACCACGTCATTTCAAAAGAAAAATCCAGAAAAAAGTGATTATTTTACGTCCATATAAACACATTGGAAGAGTTTTATCACTCTAAAAAAGAGAAAAGAAAACGCTTTCGAGTCATAATAAATAGATTAGTGGTATAGAAATTTAAATGGCTTGTGATTAGCTAAAGTAGTGAGGGAATGAATCAGAACTTTCAATCTATGGGGAGTAGCGTTCATCCAGAAAACTTAATATAGTCTCAAACATCACTTTTAATAAGTTTAAAATATTCTAGAGAATATATTTTGAAAGTGAGAACTTATAAATGAAATATTTCTTTTTGTATTTTACGATTAATAAAGTGAAACTTTTTTATGTGGATTTAATTTAGAAACATGACATTCACAGAATAATAACTCCTACACTCAAAATTTTTGTCACGTGGCCGTCTTTAATGGATGTTTTGTGTATTTTGAAGTGGTCGCATGTGCATTAGAAATTACTGAAACGTGTATGGAATTTTTTAAACTTCTTAAAAATAATCAATTTGTGTTAAAGCTTTCTTCAATCAAGGTTTTAATCTTTTCTATAAAGTTACGCTCCAATTTTTATGAGTTTGTTTCAATTGTGTATATATGTTACGGCGAAAGCCCGAGCTTCGGTCAGTTTGCGAATTTGCTTGCCAATTCCCACTTTGGTTAAGAATAGTCGGTAGGGCCTATACCGACAATGTTAAATTGAGCCATTTTAGGAACCTGTTTCTCAGAAATTGTTGAATATAAAAACTTCAATTTTTTGGCTGTATAATAATTAGGTTTTTTTATTTAAATAACAGTAAAATGTTTCAAATATATTTTTTGCTTTTTTCAAAAAAATTCATCGTAAAAGTATCGCTTTGAAATTTGTGAAAATTGTCATTTTTTACGATAACTGCTTCTGAGCAAAATATTTTGCGAAAATCTCCAAGAAAGTAACTCTATTATATATAGTTACATATTATTTATGTGCAGTAAGAATTGCACAAGTATATTGATTTTTTAGATTCTTTGAAAAAGGTACACGTAGTTTGAAAACAATCATTCTGAGATAATTGCATTTTAAGTGTAAAAATGCTCTTAATTACAATAATAATGAATTACAACATTGTTTGCCCTATTTTATTAAACATTAGTATCTTAATTTTTTTAAACATAAAATAGAAAAAAAGCCTTAAAATGTTCAGAAAATACATATATAGTAATTTTCAGTTTTCGTTCAACGAGATCTTTTTAGCATTTTGCATCAATTTTCACAAATTATGTAACATTCTGTGAAGAATTTTTAGCTTCAATGCATTACAAATGTCAAATTTGACCTTATAACATCATAAATATAATTTAAACATGTATCAATATGTAAAAGTCATGATTTGGGAATATGTGATTTTTTACGACATTAGAAAAATTGAATTATGGATTTGTACGTTTCCATGCAAACACAATTTCTAAAAGTTTCAAAATTCAAAATTTTCTCTAAACTGTACAAAAGATTTAACAAAAGTCAAAAATAAAACTTTTTATGTTTTTAAACATGAAATTTGTGTATTTTTATGCATGCAACAAGCTTCTCGCAACGACAAAAAGCATTACACATCTGAGTTACAATTAGTTAGCTGTTATTGAAAAACCTTTGAATATTAAAGCTTAAAAACTTGTCTAAAAATAAAAAAGCAATAATATTTGCAATGCAGTGAAATATTTAAAATATATTGTTTAGTTTTCTCAAAAACATGTAACATAAAAATATCACTTTGAATTTTTTAAAAAATTGACATTTTTTGTCACGAGAGAGAGAGAGAGAGATATGGACTCCAGTCAAATATTTTGGAAAACTCCTAAAAAAAACTCGCAGGAATATATATAGTTACATATCAGTAACATAAGGGAAAAAAATTTATGTACATGTATACATTATATTCTGAGAAAAAGATGAATACAGTTTTAAAAACATCATTTTTGAAAAAATTGAATTTTCACTATAAAGTGCCATTTTATAATAAAAATCATGAATTACATCATGTATCTGTCCCATTTTATTAAACATTAGCATCTTTGCAATTTATTTTGCATAAAATAATAAACAAAAAAGTCTTAAATTGCCCAGAACAGCATTTTTCAGTTTTTTTTGACGAGGAAACATCAAAATTTTCTCAAATATTGAATCAATTTTTAAACAATTTGTAGCTTTCATACATTACAGATATCAAATTTGAACAGAAAGCATCATAAATATAATGTGAAAATATATCAATATGGTTTTGGTGTGAATTTGAGATGGTATTTAAAAATATTTGATTATATATATATATATATATATACGACGTTTCTTAGGTTTTCGTAACATTATCATTAGGTCTTGTTGTTGCAGACAGTTTCTAAGCTTATAACTTCAAAAGTTACTTTAAACGGGACAAATGATTTCTAAAACAGACAAAATAAAACTGTTTCTATGTTTTTAAACATAAAATTTATGTATTTTTATGTATGTAACAAGTTTCTCGCTAAGTCAACAAACATGACATTTAATGTATCATCTCATACCTTTTTCTCAGAAACTATTAAACATAAAGACTCAAATTTTTATTTATATTAATTAGACATTATATTTATACTGAAGTGAATTTTTTTAAACATAATTAGTTTTTTCAAAGACACATTTTTAGCTCACCGAACAATTATTATTATGAATTTATTAAAAATTGTAATTTTTTTGTTATGATCACTGCTTTATATTTAAATGTTTTAAGAATCTTTCAAAAATGTCACTTCAGTATACACAATTACATTTACGAAACATACACACAGTAAATTTACACAATTTTAAAAACATAAATTTTAAACATGCATACAGTAAATTTGCACAATTTTAAAAAAATAAGTTTTTGAAAACAGAAATTTTTACAAAAAAAAAAATTTACCTTTGTATTGAATTTAATCCAAATTTTTCTAGTATCCAAAAACTTCAAGTATTTTTTAAATATTTTTAGCGTTTTTCTAAGCTTTTAAAGTTTTATTTAGTTATTATTACTTATTTAAACTAAATTTAAAGTGAAGAACAGAGAGAGAGAGAGGTTTAAATCTAGGTAAAATCACTAAATATTAAATATAACATTCAAATTAAAGCCACATTTCAAAATTTCGCAGAAATTTTTTTTTGCATATCTAACACAGTTAAATTTTCAGTTACTATACAGGTATCTATTGCGTATTAATAAAAATAAATTGAGGCTTTGCAACTTTGCCCCAGATTTAAAAAGACAATGTTTACATTTCTATCTGTCAAATGGGCATGGTTCATAAGCTGATTATTTTTTAAAAATCATTTTAAAGTACTTCTATTTCATATAATGGCTTGTATGTGATATCAATGGAAAGCTCCCGATTAGGGGTTTATAGAAATATCAAAATCTCAAAATCGATTTTAAAAAGGGGTCTACCCTACCGACTGGCCTTAAGATGTTTGATCAAAATCAGAAGTACTTGCAATTAATATTGTATATTCTACTTTGGTTGGCCATTTTGTAAAGTGGCTGGGAATCCTTCGCCAAAATCCGATGTGGTAATGCTATATGTGACCGGTAGGTGGCACATCTGTCGCTTCTGATGTGACAGCGTACACGTGGTAGTTTTCCTTCATAAATATTTTAATTAGCTGTTATGTTTACTATTTGCCTTTACGAAAAATTGTATATTTTTTGAAGCTATAATTCGGAAGATAATGTGATCTGGGATCTTTAACATTAGGTCTATTGAGCAGAAAGACTAAGAATCACCTTTAAAGTTAGTTGAATAATTAAGTACTCAATTTGGCTTAGTGTTCATAAACAATACGAAACGCATTTGCTTAAGATATAATTTATCTTTTTAAAGGACACAAATATAATCTTCTTTATGCAATCACGTTATTACAGCGTATACATTTACTGTGAATGATTTCTATTATGCCTTTAATATGAGAACAGAATTACCACGATATCATATTTTTATATATTACAAGCTTATTTTTAACTCAGAGGTGCCAGTTATATTTGAACTTGTTTCTGAAACAATTATACTTAAAAAAAGTGTGCACAAAAGTACTCAGTACCTAAATTGTGGAGGTGGAGATAGGTGGTGTCACCATCTATCGTTAAGAAGTCCAACCTGTCTGAGGTTCTGGCGACATTCATTCCTTCCCTTCGGGAAGGATACGACAACAAAAACAACACAACAGCAACTCAATTTTAAATATTTCATTTTTAACACAGTGCATAAAACAATCTACTCTAGATTTTTCTTCCTACTTTGGCCGATCGTCCCAAGCCACTTCCCGAATTGGCTGGCTAAAGCCTGATATCAAGAAAAGATCGGACATTGGCCGGTAAGTTTACAGCAGAGAGTTAGCTAAAACGCAGATTAGCCAGCCAATTCGTGACCTAGCTGATTTCTGGCTTTGACCGTAACACATATACGTACATGTTAATCGTCTGATAAAAATCAAAATTTTAAAAAAATATTTTAAAATGTACTCTTCGTCTTACATATATATCAAAACTAGATGCGTAGTTTGAATTTTTAAATAATTACTTTACTTTAAAGCACATTCAAAACTTTATTCTAGTATTAGATAAATTATGAATACAAATTGTGTTTGAGTTTAATTATAGACAGCTTAACAGGAAGAGTATTATTTATCGATTATTATACTCGAATTGTAAAAAAATATAGTGTGTTAACTATTGATATTCTTAGCTCATTCATTCTATTTTATATGGATGTGAGTTGACGTTGTCACCTAGGTTGGATCGATTTTGTTTATAAAAGTGGAAAATGACTTTTGAATAGTAAAAATAGATGTACAATTTTTATCATCAAATATTTGTTTATTGATGCATGATTTTCCATTTTTGTGGGAGGTGTTAATCGACAAGTCGCGTTTCCATTTCCGGCCTCTTTTTCGTGTCACGCGATTATAAACTTCTTTAGAAAATGGGGCAACATCAGAAAGTAAAAGGGTTTTCCTATGTATAAAGAACAATTCTATAGATAGTTTTCGTTACCATATTATTACCCATAGGAAATTCCGTTGTATTTATTTATTTTGTTTTAAAATACTTTTTTACAGCTGTTGATAACTTAAATTTTACGTTCGAAGAAGTAACTTTAAGTGTGTGAATAAAATGTTTCTTTCGAGTTCCTTTTTTAAATACATATCTATTCAATATTGATAAAATATTAACAATTACTTTGTCAATTTTGGAGGAAACATTCATTATATATGTCTTTATTTTGTGAGAATAAGAAATTTTAAAATAAATTATTGTTCACTTACAAATTTACGCAGTCAATAAATTTTTCTTAAGCAGTTCTGAGTCAATTCATTCAGACACAATAAATCTAAAATACATGATTCGTTAAAACAAATGTAAACATGGTAGCCTACAGGTCTTGGACATGGACACGGAGCCTGAGTGTTAGGATTTCATTCTCTAGCGCCACTGAAGATCGTGGCTGCATTAGTCTAGTGGCCAAGGTATCGAATCGTGGCCGGCTTGTCAAGAATTTGAGCCCAGTACCACTAAAGACCCACCGTGTAGGGAAAGATGCACGTTAAATCTCTCGAGAGCTCATACGCCCTACTCTTATCGTGCTCTGGCAGCTAGGAGAGGGGGTGTCAACTCTTGTGTTGACCTCGTCACTTGACCATGGTTTAAAATTAGGAGGTTCGTCACCAAAGTCCCTCGTGTAGCTGGACAGTTCGGTGTTAATATTCACTCACTCAGAATTGCGAGGTACGTCACCAATATCCCCGTGTTGCTTTAGATTGCGAGGTTGATAAACACTCGATCGTTAATACAAAGATAAACATGAATGAAATCCGTATTTGTGCGGAATATCGTAATTAAATATAGAATAATTAGAATGACTAAATATTGAGTACATTTAAATATATTTAAAATTTCGAATATTATTCTTTATAAAATATTTTAAAAAATCAAATTTTTTAAAGTCCGAATAAGGGGAAAAATTAGAAACTCTTTATGACTAAGATCGCGCAGCCAAAGTTTCTTATGCTCTGACTTCGGAGATTTTTAATGAAAAATTATTTTTGTCGATGGCAAATAAACTATTCTATTTTTTGTAAACGCATTTGTGAAACATTTTATTTGGTATACAATATCAAAACTTGGATAAACATTGGCAGCGATAGCAAATAAATGTAATGTAGATTATATTTTTGATGTATATATTTTTTGTATTATATGTTGTTAATAAGTAAACCTTCCTGTGTGTGTGTGTTCTTTTTTATATGTAGTGAATTATCTAAAGCCTTAGGAAATAATTTTATAGTATAGTGTTTGCAATTTATGCTCATCAAGAGCAGTAACATATTAGCCTTTGAAATCACTGCATAAAAGTTTTTGAAAAAATGTCAATAAATCCGACAATTTTTATTTCATATAGTTTTCCACTAAAATATAAAAAAATAAGTACATATAACCAAATATTTTACTTAAGGAAACAAAAAAGTGTCCGGAATTGTTTGACAATTAGATTTATGGTAAAAGTAAAACTAAAAATAAAAATTTCAGCACGGAGGAAAATGTTTTTTTCTTTATTTTTACAGTGAGACATGATACTTATTAGTACTTATCCGAAGCTACAAGAATCAAAATAGCTTATTTATCCTTATTCCTCACTTGAACCATGGTTCAGAATAATGAAGTAATCTTGTAATATAATTCCCATGTAACTACAGAAACATCAATTCAAATCAACTTAGTAATGGTGTTGAATTTCTTATGAATCTTAGCAAGGATTTGTCTGGAAACAACATATCCATGTAAAACACACCTCAAATAAGGATACCCTTGGGTAAAACTCTTTTTCAAAATAAACAAATAAATAATAATGGCAATAATAAAAAAAAATTAATTAATCCTAAATTGTATCGAACAAAAAATAAATCAATGACTATAGAAACTAATTAAATATCAACCACTAATGAGCAAGTGATGAATAGCATCCTAATAAATCCGCTATTGTTTTCGTGAATGCAAGACGGTGCTACAAACCTTAACAAAAAAACTATCCAAATTAACGAATGCAAAAACATTTGACAAAAATCCTTGGAACAATCAAGCCAAGTATCAACATATTAAGACAAAGCAAAAAGGTTGCGAAAAATAAATTTGTAGTATAACCAAACAATAGGAAAAAAAAGAAACAGACGACGCTTAGAAAAAAAATTATAGGGTGCCGAAAAAGTGGCAACACTTTCAAAAATCAATTAAAAATAAGCAAATAAAGATTCCTAATAGGTTTTTATGTTCCAAATAGAAAATACTAAGGTTTCTGTGTTTAATGAGGAAATGTTCACGTTTTGCAATATTCTTGTTTCAAAATGACTTCACCGCCATTATAAATGCAAGCTATAGAATGCGTTATAGAACTTAAATCTATAGCATGGATTTCGTTGTTTCTTATGTGGCCGCGGTAGCCGAGTGGTATAGGTATCGGACCGTGGCTTGCTTTGTCACGGGTTCGAACCCTGTACCACTAAAGACCCGCCGTGTAGGGCAGCGATGCACGTTAAATCTGTCGAGAGCTGAAACGTCCTCCCGTTGGTATGGTGTGGTAGTTAGGAGAGGGGGGTGCCAGCTCAGGTGTCGTCCACGTCACTTGACCATGGTTCAAAATTACGTGGTCCGTCGCCAAAAGCCCTCGTGTAGCTGAACAGTGCGACGTTAATATTCAATCAATCGTTGTTTCTTATGCTACCTGATTGACAGTAATATCAAATAAAAGCTGAAGAAATTCATCGCGGCAAGAAACTCAATTTACGCTTGTCGCTAGCAGTAGCTTTGAGCACCATGCAGGTGACAATGCAATCTGGCTCAGCTCTTCCCCAATTGTGAGAGAAAACACCTTTATGAGTGATCAATTTTCCCCACATCTCTTCCTCTTCCACAAACCTCACGAGAGGCACTATGCATTTACAAACAACTTCGCCTTCTCCGAAATTCACACACCCGTCAGCGTCACTAACCACTGTACCTTATAGGGGGAACAACATGTGCACAGTGTAAGTGGAGAACCACCCCACGGGAGTTAGATAAAAAGAAAGAGTTCCCCGAGCAATGGATGGAAATGAGGAGTCTAATGCAGTGACCACTTAGATCTCTGGACCAGTGTTTCTCAAACTGCGGGGCGTGCACCCCTCGTCGGCGTGATAACCCTGCGAGGGGGTAAGAGCATATTGAAAAGTCGAAAACAAAAAATTAATAATGTACTGAAAGTAAATGAACAAATACATTCTGACATAATAAAAAATAAAATACATAGTTACACTAATATAATACACATATAAATATATCAGTACTGCGCAGCACTGTATTTTACATTACCAAGTTATGATTAAATTTTATAATTACCAGTGACCCCATGGACTAGTCATAGATAAAATTATATGCAACCATTAACACTTATCTTGATAATTTGCACGGTTTATAATTAATCCCTTGATGAAGAGAAGGTTCGTTCTGGGTACCTTCCGTTCCGAACGAATGCGAGTACTTTACCGATCACGCCAAAACGATATACTTCGCGTGATGTTGGTACTAGTTTATGTATATATCACACCACCACATACTCCCCTGCCAGTGTTTCGGTGAATAGGCGAACGAACGATACTATATTTGTGGCGAGCATGTAAGGTAGCTGCGTCACTTGGCGGGTTGCGTCATTCGTGCGTAATGGCTTGAAAATTGCGTCATTCGTGGGTGACGCCTTGAGAATTGCGTCATTTGTGTGAGACGGCTTGAGAATTGCGTCATTTGTGTGAGACGGCTTGAGAACTGCGTCATTTGTTTGAGACGGTTTAGTTGCTTTTGCGGTGGATAGATGGCACCACGACAGTGGTGCGGGTTCAGATCACGGCCAGGGTCATCAATGAAGGAAGGAAGGTTCGTTCTGGGTACCCTTTCCATTCCGAACGAATGCGAGTACTTTACCGATCACGCCAAAACGGTCGTCTTCGCGTGATGTTGGTACTAGTTCATATAGATATCACACCATCACACCCTTAAATGCCGATTAAAAATTACGTAATTTGTTCCCCAATGCCACCATTTAACACGTAGGCAAGCGTGTGCGGTGCATTTAGGGGGAGGGATGTAGAAAAGGAATAAATAATCAAAAATCCTCTGAAATAAGTAAATCCTTCATAAACACTGTCAAGGTTATTTTATTGCATTCCAAAAAGCCTTCAGAATAATTTTATGGATAGCAGTTCACAGGAAAGAACGTACTTTGGAAAGACGCATATATACGTCTAGGGTAATAACGCACTGGCTGAGTGAGACGTTTATGTACGCCGATACTTAAGACGTATTGTAGGTGAAGGGTCAAAGAATCGTTTTATTGAATTTAGTATATTGTTATAGTATGGAGGGGGGCTCGATGAAAATTATTATTGAATATTGGGTCGCCAATATTGAAAGTTAGAGAAGCACTGATCAAGACATATAACTTTTGGACTTCTTCTTGTATAAGTAAAAAACATTGTTAACCAATCTTCAATTAGTAACACTGATGAGTTGAAAAGTGGAATTAGAGCGGCCATTTAAGATGCTATTTCTGCAATGCATCGTAGAAAGGGACCAGAAATGTCACACAGGTTCGTTGTTAAGCTCTCAAATATTAGTGGGCACATCGAAGTGTATACAAAATTGGAAAGAAAAATTTAGTATTTTATTTATGAAACGCGTAAGAAATTGTAGATGAATATCTTTGCTTGTTAATTTGTGATTAATATTTCAAAGTGTGGTCATACTTTTCGGACATCCAGTGTTTTGAAGAGTTTTCAATTACTGATGTACATATTTTTTTTCGTTTTTACTTAGGTTGAGGTTAGGTTAGGTTTCTTTCTACTTAGGTTGGTACGTTATTTTCAAGATGCTCTCTTTGGGCTCTCAGGACTCTCTCCGTGCACTCGAAAAAAACATCCTTCTTCAAACCAATGTAACTTAGCAATAAAACAAAATAATAATGTGACATTTTCACCACATGATAATCATATATATTTACATTATTTCTCAAATTTTCAGATAATTTGAGAAAAAATGTAAAAAGTTATAAAGAAATAAAAATTGGATGATTTTTCAAAAGTATGAAAATCAGTATTTTACACCGCGTAGGATTCTGTAGTACAAAATGGATCAAAATTTGCAAAATAAATTTTACTTGGTATAAAAATGTTCACCTTTGAAGTTATATTAACTTTTTGGAAATTTAGAGAAAAAAAAACACATTTTTTAAATACGATTATATATATGACTAAAAATTTTTAAAAAAAATTTATTAAAACTTAAGTAATAATTTTTTGAAAATTGATAAGTTATGAAGGGCTTTAATTTGAACATGTGTATAAAATTTCAAATCGATATTATAAATATAGTTTCCTAGAAAACGTGCGCACAAACTAAATTTCTTTTTTTTGCTTTACGAAAAATGAAGTTAAAGATAAGAAAGAGATATGATTTTTGTTTAACTTTTCGCAACTTATTTCTCAATAACTTTGAAAGTTTTCACATTATCAAAACACTTCTGGTACCAAAAGGCTCAAAAATATTGAGGCTTTAACATATAGTTTTTTCGAAAAATTGAAAAATTCGCAATTTAAGAGTCCTGAAAGGTCGTAAGTCAAGTCTTTATTTAATCTTTCATTGAAAAAAGTCTATTTAACAATTTAACATTTTTACTATTTTAAAAATCCATGGTAATTTCTAGCAAACAAAAAATATTTCTTGAATATCATCTATTTTTTGCCTTTTTTGTGTAATAAGGAAATGGTAATTTTCCCCATAAGATGAATTGAGACGCATAAGAATTCCGGATGATCATTAATTTTCGTCCATTACTGCAATTAGAGACAGACAGATATTTTTTATTCAATATCTAGATTAGTCTTGCAGCATGAATCATTTCGCTTTTCCTTCTTCCAGACGAGTAAAGAGTATTTACACTGAATTATCATTCAATAAAACAGTTTTCTTTAGGGACCGATGTCGTAAAAACTGAGACGGAAACAGAAAAGAAGTCCAGACAGACGGCTCCGTACAATCTTCGCGATTTGGCGATGTTTATTCGGCGAGACATTTTTAGGTTCTGGTTTCTTTCGTGATTTCGAATGAAAAAAGGGTGATAACTTGCTTTTTTCATAGTCAAAATGAAGAAATGTTGTTTATATTACTTGCTTAAGAGCAGATTGCTTAAATTCATGGATAATTTTTCAATACAAAACCTTAAATTGTAAGAAAAATATTGTATATTCTTTTCAATTTAATTTAAGTATCTTTAAAGGAAACAATAAAAATTTAGCTCTTTTGAAACAATTACAGTAACTGTCTATTATTTGGCTTTGGAAAAGATTTTGTTACGATTTGTAAAACTCAAAGGACACAGTGTTAGCACGTGATACGGAAGAGGAAGCTTACAATTTTATCTAGATTTTAAACAGGGGTAAATTTTTATTAATAATATAAAATAATAAGTTGCAGTCTTAAATAGTAAGCTTAAAATATTCTACAGAAATACATATGAAATATTTTTTCCTAAACACTTTCCCAGTTTACTCTGCAGGTAGGGGGATCTACGTAGCCTACTTCCATAAAGGTTATGCAATGGAAAGCTTCAAAAGTTCATAACTGAGATATATACACTTTTTTCAAACCAGGACATAAATTTTCATCCCTTTTTAAAAAAATAGACCGAGTGACTTGTTTTTGAATATTTTACTAGTTTATTTTTCTTGATAGTCCGCAATATACTGAAAAATATTTTTAATTTAGAATATACGTACAAAACAAATCTTTCCAACAAATTTCTTTCTTTGTTTTTTTAAAAGCATTCTTTATTATGTGTTCTTATCATTCTGTATTTAGTTTTACGTATTTTTCTGTTTTCTAAAAAATAATTTAATTTTTAATGGAAAAATAACTACTTTTGTCTTGGTACTTTTTAAAAAACAATTCATTATACGCAAGGAGAACATCATTGCTTCTACAACACCAATCAAGCAGTTATTGTAAGGATATTTTCGACGTTTCTTTATTGTGCATATATCAAGAAATCATCAAACATCAATGATCTTAAGGAATAAACATAAATATCATGAGGGCGGGGAATCGATGCATACATTCATTGACCTCAGATCCGCAATATCTATATTTTACATTTTCATTGAATCAAATACGAAATTTACTGAATAATTTATAAAAATTTTCAAAAGACTTTGAAATACATTTAACTTCTGAATTGTGTTTGAAAGCTTCTTGAATTAAGATTTTTCATTATTAATAAAAACAAAAAATGTATAAAAGAAATGTTAAAGTAGTGACACTTCATAATTCGGTACGACAAAAACTTTGATAAAAAAACAAAAAAATATTTATTACACTCAAGTTTTCTTCATATCCCAATCGCTGCCAAACTACCTCTGCTTTGGTATTTCCATTTTTTCCTCCCTCGGAAATACCGCAAGTGATTCGCACTTGCTGCCTACCACTTAACGGCACTTCCCAGCGTTTATAGTCACTCTGCTGGAAAGACAATTTTACAGAAAAATATTGCTAAACCTAGATCGAATAATTTACTTTTTGTAACAGTTGATTATAGAAAAATGTTGAGCAAATATTTTTTTTATTTGAATTTAAAAATATCGAGTGATAACTTTAACTTTAGAAAAGTTAAAACAAGCCTCCTTCTAAAAGTTAGACAAGGAAGGAAAAATTCGCCAACTCCAGGCGATGTCGTTCGGGAGTTGATGGAGTTTGGCGAACTTTTATGGTGCGAATTTATGGCAACCCTGAGAAGCAGGCTGCGCGCTCTTCTCCGTAGGCTCGTCAAAAGGGGTTCGGCGAGAAAACCCGGAGCAGAAGAGAATCCGAGTGTGCATCAGCCAGCCAGCCCCCTCAGGAGTGCGTCCGTCTGACCGTCCCCCCACACCACCCTCCACTCCCCTATTGAAGATTTAGTTTTGCACTACCCCCAAGGTAAGATCTTTTTCATCCTTTTAAAAAAAATCCTTACCCTTTCGGCCTGACCCACTTTTCCATTGAACTTCGCAAATCGGACGACGCGCAACTTTTCGGAAACTTTTCCCCAACTTTTCCGTTTGTTGGAAAGTTTTCGCAATGGGATGAAAAGCTGTTCGAAATGTTTTTTAATCAATTATAGGGGGAAAATGGGATTGATTACTCCAAAGAAAAAAGATTATCCTGTTCTTTTTTTGCAGTTTAAGGATGGTTTGGAGATTGGTTTAAAAGTTAAGTGCGTAGAAACCGAAAACCATCGCTGCGCACTGCACCAAGAAAAGGACGCGCCTGTCCCCCAACCGACTTTCTATCTGCGAATTAACTTTAAAAAGTTTTATTTTTTTTTAAAAAAAAAGGATGTTCGGAGTTATTTTAAGTGTAAAAGATGAAATTAATAAACATTTTTTTCTACTTTAATAGGGCAGAAATAAGTTTTACAAAGTAATCAAAAGAAAAAACGCAGTTTTGTGACCTAAATTTGGGTGAAGGTCAAACTGAATAGTTCTTTGCTTAACATTTAAATTAAAGCTATATGAGAAACTCTTATAAACGCTTTGTAATATAAAAATAGAGAGAAGATTTAGAATTAAATTACTACGCAGTTTTTTAAATAATTTTTTACACTGCAAAAACAATAAGAACAGTTCTTTTTTAAAAAAATATTACTTAATGTTACGGTAATGTTCACAAAAATTTTAAAGTTCAACAAAAATTTCTTTTTCATTGAATTTTGAATAAAAAAAAGCACAATGTTACTTGTTTTATCTTATTTAAACTTGCCTTGAATACTCGCATGTATTTAAATCCACTTTTTTTTGCTTATAATCTTCATAAGATAAATTTTAATAAATTAAAATAATTTTTTGGGATTGTCTGATAATTAAGTACCATCAAATTTTTTAAAAAATAAAAATACTGAAATAAACTGAAGTATTTTTAAAACATGTAATTTTATCCAAAGGGGGAATATAAATCCCAAAATCAGAAATATTTTAGTTGCATTTTACTTTGTACAAGTCTCAACCTGAAAAACATTTCCAGAAAATGTAAGTTTTTTTGTTTACAAATTTAAAACTAAAAATTTGGGTTTCACATAGAAGACTAAAAACAGAACAAATATTTCAAAACAAACTCGGAAATGCAAAAATCGATCTTTTGATGCGTCGTTTATCATTTTCATTATATAAAAAAATCTGGAATACATCTTTGAGTATATTTAATTAAATATTGAGTATAACTGGTGCACAATGCTATGCTATAAACTGTGATTCTTGATAGTTTTTTATATGTAAAAATATAAATGTCGTGATTTATAATGCATCACAATAATAATATAAATGGCGAAATAATCTGCACCAAAATAAATTTAAACTTAGTTGATTAAAAACATAATAACTACCTAACACGCAAAATCTAAAAATATGCGTAGTAATTATATTTCATGTAAAATTCAAAATTTAAAAAATCTGATGCTGAAAACCATTAAATCTTTGATCAATCACCTTAATTTTAATAATTGCCTTAAAATATATCGTCTGTAAAAAACGAATACTGGCACATGAATTTCAGGATTGAATAGTCAGAAAATATATTTCTTTAATATATGTATCATATCAAAATGCCTTGAGGTTAAAAGAATGCTCCTGTTCATTATTATGTTGATAGTATTATATTTTATCATAATTCTTTATTTCGCCTCGATCGGTATTTACCTTTTCTAAAATGAATTTAGCAATGTATATTTATTTTAGATTGAAGTGTAATATAATTTCAAATATTTGAGCGTTTTAAGAACATAGCTTCATAAGCAAATACCTCTTTTACAACCATATTATTTTATGTCGTTAATAGTACTTTGACGTAAAAAAATTGCTAGATTTTAGTAATGCTTCTTAGTAATAGACAAAAACTATTTTAAACAATAGTGAATATTTTAAGATTAAATATCTTAGCAAGTTAAAAAATATAACCGCAATAATTTATCTTATAAACTAATTTCTGTAATATATGGTTTTTTTGACATTAGAATTTTTTTATAATATTTTTAAGTTAACATTACAAACTGTGAGATATATGTAAAACACGAAAAATATAGATTTAAATTTTACGTTGTGCAGAATATCTCAAAGTGTAAATTTTGTGGTAAATAATTCCGTTTTCCGCCATTAGTTAAGCAACGTACTTGAAACAATACTTTTGAAATACAGCGAGGCAAATATTACGCTTTTAGAACTGTACCGAAGCAAGAGTTTCCCGTTTAATCGGATTAAAAACTCTTTCCCGCAGAGAGCGTTTCGAGAAGAAATATTTCCTCCCTAAAAAGCAAAACGCGACAATTGTGGAAACCCTTCATTATAGCAAGAACCGTTTCCTCTTTTCGCAAAAATATCTTTTTATGCATAAAGAGAAAATATTCCCTCTTTTGAGATATTAAAAAACCGTTTTAATGATCCAAAGGAATTCCCGTTCTGTATGCCGATGCTCATACGAAATGTGTATTTACATAAAGTACATTCGGAATCCGGTTCGTTAAGAATGTTTCATTAAAATGCCCAGCATCAAGCATCGTATCTTTTGTTTCCGGAATCATAATTTATTTTCTTCGTTTAAAATAAGAAAAGGCCCTATGATTGCGTATTTTTTTAAGTAAAACATTTCGTTGATATTGAAAGTCATTTGTTTTGTATATATTAAAAAGCATTTCGTCATGAATATACTTATTTTTTCTATCTAAATAATTTTTTGATGGAAAAATTTCCGAAATTTTTTTTATATATGTGGAAAATTTATGTAAAGGTGCATATCTGAACCCACTCGTTTTATAAAATCTTTGATTGGAAAAGAAAGCACAAAAGAAAAACGATGTTATTAGTTTTTGCAAGAGATTCATTAGAGACGATTTTAACAACGCGAGGCATTAAAATTCGTAAGTCATTGATTTAAAATGATGATAATTTCTGTTCTATCCCAGAAAAAATAAATGATGATTAATAAAAAGTAGAGAAAAATGAGGGTCATACAACAGATATGAATTAATATCCTAGAAAACAGTTAGCTAGGGAAAAAAGCAAATTCCTATCATGCTTATAAAAGTACTAGCTGTTGCTCTAGAACTTTGTTGACTATTTTATGAGGATGCATCATTATATATTGTTTTTGAGTTACTTGTAACTCTAAATCCCCCTAGCACTAAGTTTTCAATTGTATCAAAAAATATACTTATCCCTCGTCCCTCAACTTAAAAAGAGTAGAATGCTTGAGTTTTTATAATAGAAGTACAAGAAAAATCGCTTAAAATGAAAGTTAGGGGACTGGAATATTTTTTCGCGTGAAAGTATATTGAAAAAACCCATATATTTAACAAAATTAAGTTTATTAGAGTATATTTTATTTACATAGATACGTATATTTGCATGTATTTAACAGAAATTAATAAAATAAATGCATTCACAGGGATTTAATTAAATTTAAAACAATTCAAAAATTTATTTCTAATTTTTTTAAAGCACAAAACAATTGAGTTTTGGGAAAATAATCTGATATTTTTCTTTGTTTTGTCTTTTTCAGCATCAAATATTGTTAACAAATTGTTCGATGTCGTCTATTTTTATATTAATTTTCCCATTAAAATGTAAGTCTAAGTAACTGCGTATACTTTTCATGGTGTTCCTCATTTTGAATAATGTGGGAACAGGAGTTGCACTATTAATTTCATTTTTGTTGTTAGAATCTGCATCAGTGATATTTTTTGAGTTTTGAATGAGCTCCAAAATTGCTTTATGTGTCATAATGGAGGATGCAAATGAAACGAATTATTTCGATGATACGCTAGATTAGTCCAATAATAGAGAAACTTTCTGAAACATTTCATCAAGTGACAGCTCATTGTTTTTCGTATTTTGTTTATTCTCAGAACTGAAATCTGTTTGTGTTCAGAGAAGAAAAATACATGAATATACACACTAGTCTATCGGGAACGTTGTTCTATTTCGTGTTAACCAATATTTCGTCTTAAGAGTTTTCGCGTTAACCGTATTTCAATGTTTTTTGTATCTTTTGATCTCCCATATCCCTTTTCCTTGGGACTCAATTTCCAAAAGCCCGTTCTAAAGAATTTCTACTTAACGAAAAAAGCATGCTTGCGCAATTTAAAGTCTGTAGGCTTAATAGTTGGGGATATCTCGCGATGAGTGGGTCGCTTTTGTCCCCAAAAGATAGATTTTAATTTTCTTTATCCGGTATTAATGTGTTATGGATTAGATGAATGTTTTTGCTTAGCAGTTAAAGTTGATGATTATGGTAGCTAATGATATATAAGTAGTGTCAAGTGTTCGAATCATTCTTGTTGTTATTTTAACAAATTATGCAGAATGTCAATGTTAAATTCAAGTGGATTTCAAAACACTCTTGAAAAGAGGTGAAATAAATCAGATGTGTCTCTTAGATTAAGGTTCACGATTACAAGACCTACAGTCAAAAGACCTCATGCTACTTTCCAGAAATAATCTCTTCAGTGAACTATGCAGAGTTATATTCGGAGGCATGTTTAAAAAGAAATGGGATTCGAAACCTTTGCGAATGCATGAGAGGAAATTTGAGGTTTTCTCATTTGTCTCTAAGATTTCACTAACTTCTGTAAAAATACTAACCGTAGATGCGTAAGGTTTTAAGGCGCATGCGCTTAAATGACTTTTTAATTTGTATTATATAACATGTTGAGTGCATTTTATAATTATTTTCTCATTGGGTACGTGATAGAAACGTTTTAAAGATCACTGTTTTTATATTGTGTATGGTTATTCACACACACACACACAGAGAGAGAGAGAGATCTGTTATATTAATCAAGTCCAAAAATATCACGAACAAGATATTTTTTTAAAATCTAAAAATGCAGAGTGAAACACAACAAGAGTGACTGCTCACACCTTCGTTTATAGGAATATTTTATTATCTATAGTGCTTAACAGAAATGTTCTGGTTGCAAAACATGAAGAAAATCTTATAAAAGACAATTTAGATAAGCATGGATGATAAATACCTACAGATAATGTTAAATAAACACGCGATTATCTTTTAGATTGCGAAATGGTATACTTAAATTGAATTTAGCTATTCCTAAAAGCTCGAATTAAAAACTATTTCAAAGTATTTTTATACCCTATCATTTTACACATGTAAAAGATAAACTAATTGAGACATTAAAGTTTAAAAAAATAACATTTGTAAAGAATAATAAATTTGTATTTTATTAACCGTTATTTTGTTTAGTCTTTTTCTCAAATTCATCTAAAAATAATCTAGAAATAAACACTGTTTTGGGTGTGATTTTACAACTATCAAAAATACTGAAAATTTCTCCTACTTTTACACTTGATCAGATTCTCAACAACTGTACTTTAATTTAGTTTTTTAAAAAAATGCGGGTATGAATAAATAACACACATAATACGGAATAATTAAATAAACATTAGATATTTTTCTTTGAGGTCGGCATTTTCTTCAGTACATATTAATGCTTTGTAAGAAACATTTATTAATTTTTTTCGTTTTGAAAACTTACTAAATTCTTCGAAAGTACTTAGTTCATTTGCAATAAACGTTAAAGAATTTTTTTACCTTCAAGCATTAAAAATATATCTAAGTTAAAAGGAATATGTTTAATCCCTAAGAAATCCCTCAATACATGATTTAATCCCTCAATACAAACAGAAAAAAAAATATTACAAAAATTGTTTTAAGTATATTTCGTCTTTAGAGCACACAGTAAAAATATTAGGACAGTTCATTATTTACTCTGCTCAAAAACTAACAATACGTTGAATGATTATATCTTAGTAACTAATTCTGTATGCAAATAAAATTTCCCTTCTTTCTCAGTTTTTTTTAAAATCTTTCTTCTTTCGTCATTGATTTGTTGAATTATAAAATAATATTCTCAAACGGCAGTTTAAATGTGAAGTAAATTTTAATTTAAATGCAAGGGGTAAATATTTTAATAATTTGTTTCCTACGTAATATTTTCTTTGTTTTTTTCAGTTATAAAGTTTATCTAACGATGCAGTACGGTCAAATGTAATCATTGTTTCCCCATAAATTGTTATTATTAGATTTGTTTTTCGGTTTTTGACTATACCCGAACCATTAAATATATATATATATATATATATATATATATATATATATATATATATATATATTGAAATAATCTTTTTATGGTTAAACATGCTCTCATTTTATAAAACTGTGCTATATATTTTAAGAAAAAGCAAAAAAATAATTCTACGTACTTTTCTTTGTCAACGCACATATTAGTATGCATATAAGCACAGGGTATATAAATTGGTTGAAATAGGTAAAAAAAATTAAGTTGTATACATGTACATGGAATTCTAAAGCAAAACTTGTATTTAAATGAAAATATATATTTCAAAATATTTGTTCCGTATTTATTAATACATCAGAGTTAAGACACGTATTTTTATTTTGTTTGTAATGAATTTAAGAGTTGAACTTGATTGCTAAGAAATACCATGAAATAATATGGGAACATAGATAATAGTTTCAGTTATAGTTAAAACAGTGCTTCTCAAAATTTCAATATTTGCGACCCAATATTCAATCACTTTTTTCTTCGCGCCCTCTTTCCATACAATAACAATGTATTGAATTTAATAATGCAATAATTTGACGCTAAAGCTATAATAAAACTTCAGCCTCTTAAGTGCCACCGGCGTATGCAAACGTCTCGCTCAGCCAAAGCGTCAATTGCACCGGACGTATATATAAGTCTTTCCGAAGTACGAATTTTTCTCCGCACTGCTTCCATAAAATTAATCCAAAATTTTTGGAATGCAATTAAAGGATTTTGACAGTGTTTGCGAAGGATTTACTTATTTCAAATTTGCTGATTTATTCCTTATTCCCCCCTTCAATACAGCACATATGCGCCTACGCTTAAAACGGTAGCAATTGGGGAGAGAATCGCGTAACTTTTAATTGGCAGCTAAAAGATTAATTATAAACCGTACAAACTATCAAGATAAGCGTTAATTTTTGTACATTATTTTAAACATGACAAGACTATGGAGTCACTGGTATATTTACTTGCTCTTAAATTAGTATTGTTAACTTAATTATAAAATACATTTATAAATGTATTATATCACAGTAAATGCGTATTTTATTTTTTTATGTCAGAATGTATTACGTTTGTTTACTTTCGGTAAATTAATATTTTTTAAACAATCTTTTGTGTTTCCGACTTTTCAGTATGCTTGCTTCCCCCTTGTAGAGTTATCACGACCTCCTAGGGGGCGTGCCCCACAGTTTGAGAAACGCTGAGTTAAAATACCTAAAAGAGAAATTTTATTTTATGATGAACATATCTTGGAACCACTAAACTTAAGTTCTGTGTAGCTAATGTACTCAGAAGCCGGTCCAGTGCGAATTCTGCCTTAAGTATTTTTCACCATAATTGTCAGGTAACTATTGGAAACGAACACATCAAAAATGACTCATCACAAAAATTTCATTATTAATACGTTTCTCATCACTGGAATTTATTCTAACTGGATATTATGTTTCTTGATCATTTGGTAACTGATTTTCTTCTTTTAATCTTTTATTTATTGAGACCGAAGTGATCCTAAACATTTCATATTAATTGACTGATGGATAAAGGAAATTAGAGATAACTTAAAAATATGCACGTGTAAGATCAAGATTCCATACTTTTCTAATACCAGGCATAAACATGACAGCTTTCTGCTCTTGACGAAAATCCAATTATTTTTTCCATTTAAGTATTCTTAAGAGGAATAGTACCTGATAAAATCAATATATTTTGTCTGAATATTTTTAGAATTGGTTTGCAGGATTTTAAGCTATAAAGAGAAAACTCATTTAACTAATTTCCTCTCTGATCAAACCCACAATTATCCTTAAAGTACTATAGTTATATTTATCTGCCATATAATTTATATCTAGTATTTGTATTTATGACAAAGTTTATATCTTTTCTTAAAAAACTCGTTTCAATTTCTGAGAAAAAGTCATATTCATACACTAGAATTCCAAAATTAACCTCTAAAAATATAAAAACCATAGAATGTTGTCATTTTCAAAAATTCTCACCCGAGATTTCTTCATGCGAAATAATCTTTTCTATTCTGTGTAGAAAGAAAAAAATAAATAAAATGCTGGAATTTAAAACTATCATATATTCCTTCTTCCATTTTGATAGATATTTGAAGATTCTCATAATTAAATTACTTTTTTAGATATTGAAGCATGGGAAATTTAACACATTCATTTTACTGAAAGGGCTGAAGTTTTATGGGAATATTTCACTTTCGCAGTTGTTTTTACAAGGTAGACGGACCCAATTTGAAGTAGATGTTTAGGTTAAATACGCAATCCATGTTTTTTTTTAATTTAAAATTAATTTTACTCAAACATTTGAGCATTTTATGGAGCAGTATTAAATATTTAAAGGTACGCGTGCAAGGTATTTTTAATAACATAAACAACAAAAGATCTTTTTCGACAGCTTCCTTATAATGTAATTAATTTCTAAATTGCATAATAAGGAAATTTCTTAATTTTCAATCAGAAATCTCTTTTTTATTTAGTATGTAAAAGTAATGATTCTTGTTTCCTATGAAAATGAAATAAAACTTAATTTCTAAAGATATAGTTCTTTTTCTTTTTATTTATGTATAGATTTCTTTCCTCTTAGCAAAATATAAAGAATGCTTGTAAGACATGACACCATGAGTAAAAAGTAACTTTCTCTCAAGTTAAAGAAAATTTCTTCGAATTACTGGTTGCATGTCAAACAACTCCATTGGAAGCCCACTGAGACCCGAATCTTCATTGGTCATCTCCAGGCTTACCGTACAAGCCCTTCTAATTGGGCATGTCTCCCACACAGGGACATCTTTGTTTCGCTCCCGATATTCTCAAGGGAAAGTTTTAACGAATCTTTTGTTTTGGTGCAAAGCCTACCTTCTACGCACTCCCGGAAAAGATTGTATTAGTTTCTCTTTGATATGAAGGTGGCTCAAGAATTTGAAGATCACATACATAAAGATTTTCATGAGTGTCTAGAAATAAAAAATACATATGTAATAATATTTTCGAAGTATTTTTAACCCTTTATCTCCCGCATTATGATTTAATGCAGTTTTTGTCGTGTAATACTTTTTTCTTGAATCACTACATTGAAAATTAAGGGAATATATATACACAAAATACTCAACTTTGGGAAATTTAAACCGTTAGAGCTAATTAATTAATTAAAGATATTACACTGTAAAATTAACTATACACACTGTTCCCTTAAATTAAATAGTCAAATTATTTTCTAAGGTCTTCATTAACATGCAAAATAATAAGACACTTTCCTTTCGACATTAACTATTTTTCCAGATTTAATCTTCCAAAATTATAATCTTCGAAATCCGCTGAAAGCGCCATCAGTTAAAAACGCTATTGCTGCTATAAAACTATTCGTCTTCCCCGCTAAAATACTCATTATAGAATCCGTGATGCCATATATCTTGGAAGAGAGGATGTAAAGGAATATTCCTGCTAAAAATCGTCTAAATATTCGTAAAAATGGTTATTCTATGCAATTTTAAATTGAGTAGTACTTATAAGTACCGTCGGTAGATAAAGGTTTAAGGTATCCGAAACGTTCGGAGTGCTATTTTTAAAAATAGAATGCTAACACATTATAAATGTTTTCTTAGGAATCAATGACAATAAAACAATTGCAAGTGAAATTTTCGCAATATTTTTGAAAAACTTCAAAGCAATTACAGATAAAAATGTGACTTTCTTTATGAGACCATTATTTAAATAACATGCTATAACTCAAAAAATATTCATGCAATACGAAATATCTTAGAACGTTCACTAGAAAACAATAATATAAATATCAGGCTCAAAACGTTGTATTAAAATACATTTATAACATTATGAGATATCAAACTCGTTATGATAGATTTTGAACAATTTAAATACCCTTTTCTGGTAGATTGAAGACTCGCTTCTATTTCTACTAATTTTATAAAATTGATTGTAAAAAACTTGAATGGATCGAAACAACACAAAACAAGTATGTTTTGTAAAACACAAGAATAGCTCTATTCAATAAATTTTTTAAAAAAAGGATGTGTTTTGATAGAATTTCGTCATTTTAACGTGTTTGGATACCTTAAAAAGAGTTAGTTTCTTTAGATGTGCAAATGAGAACCTGAAAGATATTTTCGTAAAAGACGCTGTTGTTGTTGCTTTATGCTTCACTGAAACATTGTTTCCAAATATTTTTAAGTAATATATCGGCTTTTTACTTCAAACTACGGTTCTTAATAGCTATTAATTATATGAGTTCCATAACATTTGTGTTGAATTTTGCTTAAAAGCTGCTGTGATAAATATTGAAATCAAAGCCTTAAATCCCCATTTCAAATAGGGTAAGAAGTAAAGAATTTGGTTAGCAAATCAAGCACTGGCATCGATAGATCCGAGTAGGCCCTATATCATAATTCAATTCAAGTCCTTTCTTGGGGTTTCTTAACGTTTTACGATTTTTTGTTGACACATTATGGAGCCCCTGAAATTTGGATGTGCCGTATCATTGATACGCTTTATACGCGGGCAGCTACACCTCTCCACTCGGGTGCTAATTAGTCACGATTTATAAGTAAGAGAATCAACCCCGATACTCCTTTTTCTGGATCCTAATAGTGACCACAGTAGCGTAGTGGTCATAGTTAGGAACTCATGGCTGGGGCGTCTCATGGATTTAAATCCTAGAGACACATTAACCGTTTGACTGCGGCGAAGCGCTATCGCGCTTCTCTTGTTTTATACCGAAAATGCGGAAACCCTGCTGTTGGGTAGTATAATTTTCGCATTATTGAGGGCAGTTGAGTTCCTATCAATTTGCAGTTTTTAATCATTTTACTTAATTGTGATTTTTAATAATATAAGAATTAAAATAAAATACAGTGGCAAGTAGTAATGCAGTAAGTAGAGCCGCTGTGGAACGTTAGACAAAATGAACGTGTTTTATTTATTTATTTATTCGGAAAATTATTTAGGTAAAAATTAACTAGACTGCAATTTACTTCGAACAGTATTGATACTATAGAGACGGAATGGTTAGCAAGCAAAATTGCCACAGGAAGTTTACCAATAAGGGCAAAGTTTTCTTTAGAAAAAAATGCCTGGGCGAAACTTGCAACAATGGGATGCATGCAGCAATAAAAATTGTAATGGAATTAAACGATCCAACTTAATTTGCTCTATATGTAAAAAAGAAATTAATGGAATTTGTGCAGCAAAACATTCTTGTAATAAGTGAGAATAAAAAATATTTTTGTTAGTAAAAATTACTTGTTACATAATAGTTAGTGTTAATTATAACCATTTCTATTGTTCTCCAAAAAAAATTACGAAGCATTTCATTCCGCACTTTTAGAAAACTCTTCAGCACTCAAACGGTTAAAGAAACGTTTAGAGGTGCTGATGCACGATAAATGTGTCGTGGCTCTTAGACTCTTGGTGTGATGTGATAGTTTGAAATACGGGGTCCCAGCTCAGATGTCGTCCTTTTCATTTGACCGAGTTTATTTGCCAATAACCAGTACTTCGCTTTATACAGCAATGTTAATAAACACTCATTAAAACCTCCAAATTGGGAACTAATTCTAAACTAAGCATACATATATTAGTCGTTCGTATTACGAAATATTGTTTCGACATATATGAAAAGTTTGCCTCTAAATAGTCGAGAACAGTTATTGAAATTTTAACTGATACTTTGTTTCGATGTGATAATAAATAAGCTGAAAGATTTAATGCCACCTTGGATCATGTAATGGACTCAACTGGATTTTATTGAGAGATCTAAGACCATCGTGAAAGAGTAACGCTTTTTAACTAGTATGACGTTTAATGATTATGGGTTATGATGTTGAATGGCACCCACTTCCCACAAATACTCTTTAGAACTGAGATAGTATCCTAGTGATCAGCTTGTGATGTGAGTTAAAACCCTAATACCACTGAAGAACTGCCATGCAGAGGATTCCGGTGCAAGATGCCCGTTAACTCTGTCGTAGCTCAAACTCGTTTCGGTGACATGGTATGGTAACTTGGAAAGCGGTTGCCAGCTTAGATGCCCTCTCCATCTCTTTATTTTGGTTCAGAATTCCGAGTTCAGGTTGGTTGCTTTGTGACCGACCTACCCCTAAAGTTGCTCCCTCGGCGTCTTGCCTACCTAAGGGTGTAGGAGGGATGAAAGCAGAACCAGAAACTTCCATAATAACAATTATATATTTACTCAAACACACCAAACAACAACACATTAATCTCTAAGTGAATGTGTCTTAGGAGAAAGCAATGAGTCTTAAGCAAATAGGTGTAAGTAACTAATTTAACTCAATCTAATATATCGTTGATTACAAACCCCCAATCCACTAACAATACAGTGGCAAACCCCATTCTTAATCTTAAGCTGCGAAAATTATTTTTACTTAATATCACCTGCGTAGCACATGTAGCAGCTTCTTAGCTCCTTCTACTACAATTACAAAGCTCTGACTTTATACAGTCGAACTAATCCAAAATATCAAGGTTTCTTCTTGAGAGGGATGGCGTGAATTAAACGCGAATGCTAGCCCAAAGATTCCCTAAAAGGATTAGTTTAGAGGTCCCGTATAGATTCGTCACAGCTTTCCCAAATAATTTATTTGCTGAACTAAGCTCTTACCGGTGAACTTGGTTCCTTCTGGCACTACGGCATTGCGCCAATAGCCCTCGTGTTGATTAAAAGTTTGTTGTTAACACTCACTTGCCGAAACTTTGTTAAAATGCCAGCGGAAGAACATGCTGAAAGGTGTCGACCTCTTTGCCGTTCCAGGAACGCAGTCAAGGGTGCACTGCGAGAATTAGGCGTATAATGCACCCCGATTAAAATTACTGTATCCTCAAATATCATCAAATAATAACTAGTAGTTCTATCGCAACTCCAATTCCACCCACATAGAAAAACATTACCACCCAGCCATTATGGTGGTTATGAATCTCTGCTTGTAATCGAATCCCGAATATGGCATGGGTGTATCTTCGGGAAAAGAAGTTGGACTTCAGCTTGCAATGGATTCCCGTCTCGAATGGAAAGCAGCGCACCCTTTCTGTTTTATGTCGGGGCCATCGTTTGTAACGTCTATATTCTTCTGTGATCGTATTGTATGTTTATGTTCATCTGCCGCAAGTCTTTTGTATGTATTGCATGATGAAAAGCACATCAGCAACAGGAAATACATTTTTGATACATTATTTTTTACCGTGATTGTTTTAAATGAAATCTTAAAATGAAGGTTTAATCCATTTTAAAGCACTTAATTCCTTAGAATGCTATACATCTAAAACAGAAATAAAAAGAGTTTTTACTGTGGACTTGTTTCTCTTACTTTACTCAAAATCTTGCCCGTGGTAGTTCCCAGAAACGTAAAACTCTATTTGTGTGTCAATGTAAATTTCTGTCAAGAAGTACCTCAGAGAATGCTTTCAGACTTGAATAATGTAAACAAAGTGCAGAAAACTGTTGGAAGCGGTAATTAATTAATAAGGCAATTAAACAAAGTAAAGTGACAAAATATAAGTGAACACTAATTCAGTTTTCGTGAGAGAGGCAATAAACGACGTGCTAAAAGGACAGAATTATCCATTTTGTTTTACAAGTATAGATACATTTCTCTGCCAATATATGCTTGTTATTTTGCGAACGCTAACTTTTCCCACTTGAAACCTGAACTGCGTAATTCATTTAATTAAGAAACTGTTTACCTATCCTTCAATGCATAAATGAAAATTCATTTACCTGCATTATTCGGAAGATAATTCGATTGTCCTTGCAATTTGAAAATGAGTTAACTTCATTAAGTTATATTATCTTGTTACAACTAAAGCTCCAAAGTGAATTATCATATATTTTTGAAGACTCTCTCTGCATCCAATTTCCCGAGTCGAAATCCGATGTGCACCTCAACTCAACTCCACTCGCCTCGCCTCGCTCTGACAATATTTTTGTTCGAAAATCCAATTAATTTTAAGAAAGTTCTGGCATTTCGTTCTCTGATGTTTGCTTAGATGAATATCATCAATATCAATGCACTTCAAATAAATATTTCGATAATTTAAAACACTCTTTAGCAAGGTTTGTAATTTAAATATATTTTTAATTGTAATGCCTTTCATGTTAAAGTTTTAGGAACTGTTTTCGTTTAGATAACTGTAAATAATTTTAAGTGAGTTACTCTAATGGAAAAAAGTCTTTGCAAACTTAAAATTTATTTATTCTTTTGCGTCTTTAGTGTTCTCATATAAAAATGGGGAGATGTTTATGTTTTTAGTAAAATTTGTCTTTTTTTACCGTTACTGTTAATTTGCATGCTTTTTCAAATGAAAACAGTTTTCAATGTTAAAAAAACAATGTTTTTGTAATTTTAAGTGAGTTACTCTAATGGAAAAAAGTCTTTGCAAATTTAAAATTTATTTATTCTTTTGCGTCTTTATTTATTCTTATTTTTTTCATCTAATAAAGGCAAATAGTGAGATTGACAATCAATTAAAGTACCTGCCTTCAAAAAAGTGATGTTCATGTTGAATCACAGGTTCTAGTATTACAAGTAATTCTACAAATTAATGGCATTGCTGTAGCTGTGTTCAACCAGATTTCTTAAGTCTTATTAGAGTGATTGAACTTTGGATTATTAATAAGCCAATATATATTTATTTTAATTTCCTGCATATATACTAAAATACTACAGTAGTCCAGCATTAAAAGCAACTAGTTTCAGGAAAACATATTTTTTATTTAGACATGGATCTACCAAATATGGTGAGGTAAAATATTGATGGTCGTTATACGTTGAATTGAATTGGTCTCAAATTTCATATTAAACATAATGCTTGTGTTATAAATTGATTTACCAACAAAAGCTTGTGGACTTTACCATAGATTGGTAACCATCATCTATAATCACCAAGTGCAAATGAATTCATTTGGGGCAACCATCAATAGATTGGAATTATTAATCTGTGATCCTCAGACTCGCAATGAAACTGACAGGGCCAAAAAATTATTCTTATCTAGGTCCATATACTTGGCATCTCCCCTCATTACTGCTGAGGCATTTGTAGCTTAGGATTTATGATCCCGAACTCATGGCCGGAGGGTTATCAGCTCGAGTCTTAGTACCATTGAAGAACCACCATGTAGAGGGGCTGATGTACATTACCGTCACTCACTCTTTTCTAAGGAGGGAAGTTTGTTCGAGAACGAGTTTTAGAGAAAGCGGTTGTTTTTTCAGCTGTTTCTATAATTTATATACAACCTCAAGGCACCCATCCGGTATAGTGGTTAGTGACGCTGATTGCAGTGCCGTTGGGGCTGGGTTCGTAAATGTATGGTGCCTTCGTGGCATGCGGGTGCTATGAATAGCCGTTGAACCGCAAGTCCTCTCATGAGGTTGGTGGAAGGGGAAGAGTGGTGGAGGGCCCCTGACCAACCCCAAGGTGTTATTCAAAATTGTAGTGGAACCGAGAAAAATCGTACTGTCACCTGCATGGTGCTCAAAGCTAAGGCTACTGACAAGCTTAAAATTTACCCTTCACCGCAAAGAATTTCGTGTACCTTAATCTGATGTTACTGTAGTTCAGGTCAGTGCTCCGCAGCCTTTTAATCACCGCGGACCGGTCAACGTTTGTTAATTTTACCGCAGCCCGCTAAAGGGGGAGGATGTTGATTGTTTATATTTTAGACTGTTTTGACTTAATAATTTTAATTTAATTGTATTTAATCGTGACTTCTGAATAAAATATAGCTACACCAAAAATGAATATAAAGTGATTTAAGAAGGAATATTAAGTGATTTTCATAAAAAGTAGCCCAACCCTAAGGAAAAATATACCACAGTAAATAAGAGAAATAATTTAAAGTTTTTTCTGTGGACCGGTAGTATTTGATCCACGGACCGGGGGTTGCGGAACACTGGTTCAGGTGACATAAGTAATAACAAATAAATTACAACCCCTATTGCGTTGAATGTTGTTGCAATATTTTCAGTCACTCCGACTAGATCCATCCCTTATTTCAAGTCAATTTTGAAAAAAAAAAAAAAACGAACAGCTGGTATAGATGTAAAAGGTCAGTATTTTTAGTCGTGCTAAACTTTTTTACATTATTGCAATAGAGGTATATGCAAACAGTAATGTTAAGTTGAAATGTGCTGTCATCTGGTGAGCGAAATTAGGATAATTTTTGTCCAATGATTCTTCTTAATTATAAACCTTTTAGATGATGATTTATTCGGTTTATCTGGAAATCTGCAGACATATACTCCTACCAACCGAGCCAAGAATTAATTCTGGTCACTTGACTAAGATATCTTCCACAAATCAAAGTTAAGTTGTTCATCTCCTGTAACATTGGAACTCCGGAACTCCTCTTATCAAATCAAAATATATGAAAGGTTACAGGCTCAACTAATTCATTGTCAAGATTCCATTCCTTTAGATAATGGGTCATTAGACACCATTTCAAAGATTGGAATGAGCCTTAATGAAGGGTGATATATGTTTAATTGTACTGTATCTCAGATTCCTTAGGAATTGTATTGAGCAATTGTAGGAAGTTAGATGCCCCTTTTGGCGTCATCTTAGGTTATGTACCCAAGCTTCAAAAATACGGAAACTGTGACTCATAGCTATTACATTATTCTAGTGAATTTTAAAAATTAGCTTTTTTATCATTTATTTTCTACAATTGAGATTAATTTGTAAAATTAATTAATAGTATTATTAATTTTACGAAATTGTGTGGATTAAAATAAAATCGCAAAATAAGCTCATTCCGAAAGTTTTGGTTAAATTTATAAAAAAAATGTGTTGTGTGAATTTGTGTATAAATTATGTGCTTATTTTTAGTTAACTAGTAGTAATTGATTCACGGATAAATATTTAGAATGTATTGCTAAATTCCTTATTTCTGGTGGAATATAGTTACAACTAAGCAATGAGTTCTGATAAGTTTCTAGAAGAAAGTTTATCTTATGGACCTAGCATCAGGCGGTTTTCTTATCTGTGAGTAAATTTTGTATATGTTTATACAATCCATTGCCTTTAATAAAAACATCTTGAACAAAAGAAATATAAATGATTTTTTTTATCGAAAAATACAATTTTAATTATATTGGACGAATCTTATAACTATTCAAAAATTTATGACGACAACTCCTTTATACCATGGATAAGCAATTGTTTTTGTTTCAGGTCTACATAAGGGAAACGGAGAATACCAGTAGACAGCACATTTTCAAAATGATTACACTAATTATATATAATTCATTTTGTATCTCGGAAAAGGTATAAATTGCCTTATAAAAATCAATAAATACAAGTTAAATACAAATAGATGCACATTTATTCAATTTATATACTTTTGTACTAATTTTATATCTATTGTTGCCAGCACATTTAATTTTAGAATCAATTCAAGAGATACAAATGGACCCTATTACACATTTTTTAGTCTTTAAATCAGGAGGGACTGCTCTTTGAAATTCTCCTCGCAGCGTGCTAGTTAACGTAAACCCCCCAACAACTAATTTTTCTATATCTACCATTAACTCACTCCCTCCCTCTCTCTCTCTTTATATATATTTATAAACATATGTCGTTTTCAAATTTTCAATCGTTAATAAAATACTTTCTATTCATCCTTTCAAGATCAAATACATTTTTTTAAACTTGTATTGGATGACACTTGGTTTTAATACAATTTTTTTTCAAATATTAATTCATTAATAAAATTTTATTTTTAATTTTAAATTTATTCTGCGTATTTTCTGTCGAACTTAGAACTGGTGGCAACAGTTGGCGCCAGTATGTTTTTCAAACGAAGTAGGAATTGACTTTTTTTTTAAAAAAAAATGTATTGTTTCTTTTTGAAATTCATGGGGAAAAAACAATTTGTTTTTCCCAAATATGTGATGACCCAAATATATGAACGTTTTCAGTCTATTTCGGTTTTTACAGTTTGGGGGAAGGGGGACTAAAAACTCTTTGCGAGCCGCTATTTGTCCACCCCTGAATTACACCATAATATTAATTACTGCTTAAATGTAATTAACATTTCACTTATTAAATAACAAAATTCTAGAAGGAAAATATTTCCTGAGTCCGTCGAATTCATTTACAATGCATCATGAGAAATTAATACAAGAATCCGTATAGCATACTCTTTCACTTTTACTCTAGTTGTGAATCTCACTTCCCACTTAAAGTATTCTTGCATGCTTTCTTTAACATCATGTAACCATCTATACATAAATTTACATATGCAAAGAATCTTTGTTAGTTTACTGGCAAAATAAGCAGTAACCACACATTACCTCATTGAAGAGACTCGCACTAAAATGTCTCACTTTTAAGGATACTATTAACTTATTTTTCATCCTCCTTGATTCCCTCTATACCATCCGGAATGGATTAACCGGCGAGTCTTTGAGATGCAGAAAAACAACTCGCCGCGGGTGAAAAAAGTGGCGTATCGCCGTAAATATTCCATTTAAACTGGGACCGTTTCTTTCACATCTCGTTTTAAATGGAAATTTATTCTCTCCGAAGAGTCTGGATCCATTGAATTCCACGCGTTTAAGCCCCCGAGCTCTTTTTGACTCATCATCTGGTATTAAAGGCACTGATTCGCCGCAGGAAACTGCATATTTCGGATAAAAGTCTAAGAATTTTCATTCTCGAAAAATGCTGACGTGGAGAGAAAAACAGTTTTGCGTTGTGGAATACATAGAGGCCCTCCAAAAGAATAAACGTCGAAACGTATTTCGTTTTGAGTTTTCTCTTTCTCTGAGAATTTCTAGAAAAATGATGAATAAATTTGCTTTGTGTGTTTCTCGAGCACAAAATGGTATCTAAAGTACTACAGTTATACAAAATATACTATTAAATAAAATTTCTAAGCAGAATGACGTGCAGTTTTATATACGTATAATATATGTGTAGTTATGATATATATATATATATATATATATATATATATATATAGCTTCTATTACCTAAAAACTATATTTTCTAAGGAAAGTTCTTATTGCTTTCTATAGGACGTAGAATTATTTCTATTGATATGAAAATTTCCGGTTATTCAATATGTTATTTACCTGAATTTTTCGAACTCTTCATGCTTGTAGTTAACTAAGGGTAATGTTTTCTAAAAAGTTTCTATAAATTTAATTTTATAACTAATATTAAATCGCAAATCCCGATATTTTGGGAATTTGGGACCATTAAGTTAGTTACGCTGAAGAATTCTGGAGGAGGCATGGGTGTTTGTAAATGTTAATGCATGTGAGGCATGGATGTTTGTAAATGTTAATGCCTGTGAGGCATGGTGGCATTCTAAATATTCGTTGATATGAAAGCCCTCTTAAGAGAGAGAGAGCTTGGTGAGATAAAGAGGTGCGAGGCCTCCTTACCACTCCCCAGGATGTTCTCCCTCAAAAGTGGGATGGAACGGAGCCAGAATTTACTGTCACATGTATGGTAATCAAAGCTCAGGCTAATGATAGATGTAAATTATGTATTTCTTAGGTCTAATCTCACACAGTCAATCGGGTGGTATTCGAAAAAAAAACAAGAAGGTCATCCGGGTGGTCTTAAACACTTAATGGTGCTTGTACATGTAAACGGCTGATCGTGGCTTGCCTGGTCACGAGTTCGATCCCAGTACCACTAAAGACCCACCGTGTAGGGCAGCGATGCACGTTAAATCTGTCGAGAGCTGAAACGTCCTCCCGTTGGTGTGGTAGTTAGGAGAGGGGGTGCCAGCTCACAGGTGTCGTCCACGTCACTTGACCATGGTTCAAAATTACGTGGTCCGTCGCCAAAAAGCCCTCGTGTAGCTGAACAGTGCGACGTTAATATTAAATCAATCAATCAATCAACATGTAAACGGCTAATATATATTTGAGGGAATGGGAGGTACACCTGAAGGTCTTCGGATGATGTCCAGTTTTAATAAATGCAAAAATGTAAAAAAAAATACTTTAAAAATAGTTGCAACATATTTTAATTTCAAAATATTATTGGACGCTAGATTTAAAAATTTTGGTCCTCATCTTCAGGCACGTTAACAAGCATAAAGAGAGGCTTATATATAAGAGAAAAAAAAAAATTTAAAATCTTAGAAAATTGTGAAGTTTCTAATAAAAGATAAATATATTGAGTTTGTATATGTATTTCTTAAAGAAGGAACATGAAACACGAAAGAAGTTCTCTCAAAACTACTTCTAACTAATACGGGTTAACATAAAGATATCGAGAGACGTGTTCGTTGAAACGTTGGCCAAAACACTCAGAATCCAACTCACACAGGAGAACACGTCATATTTAAATGAAGGTATTTCATCAATTGATTTAATGCTTATTAAATTTTTTACAAACATTAAACCACAAAGCCATACGAAAATGTTAGAGGAATGCTCAAGAGGACAGAGCGCATCCAAAAGGATTTAGAGATACAAACGAACTGCCTGTATTTAGAAAGCTATTGGAGATGAAACTCATAATTGTGAACCTCGGTCAAGTGACGAAGATGACTCCTGAGGTAGGGCTTGACTCTCCAAATCTCCATAACACGCCAACAAGCGGGATCTGAGCCTCGATAAATTTAAAGTAAAATCAGCCCTTTTTTTGTATGATGAAAGGTATAATATCAGCTATTATCTCTAAAGCTAATTTAAATAAAAAAAAGATCAAATTAGAAACATTTTTTTAGATAGAAAAACGTTATATTGTTCCATTTTAACTTTGCTGTGTCATGGTGTGACCATTTTTTTTATGTTACTTAATTTTGTCTAAGTTGATTCCTTTTTTTACTTAAATAAATTTTTTTCATATTTCATAGCCTAAAATTTGTAATGGTATATGGCTTAGAGCCTTGTGCATGAAAATGAAGAAAAAATGCTTATTTATGAATTGTTTTTGGAGACATAGTATGAGAGAGATAAATGAGAGCATAGAATTCTCAACATTGAGAAAAGTCTCGAAAGTTTAGGTACATTCCGCGCGCGCGCGTCTTAATCTGATTAGACTTTGGCATAGTCTTTGACATTAAAAAGTCATGACACTCTCAAAAGCACATAAGTTCGATGTAACATTATACATTTAGAAATATTAAACGAGAAAAAAGAAACGTCTTTACAAAAAAAATCCTTTTCTCTAAAACTAAATTCTACTTCCATTGGTAAATGTAACTCTGCAAGAAATTTTCTAAGAATATCGATATATAGCGTTTAACCGCACAAAAGAGGTTCCTTTTGAAGTTTGCGTGAGTGACTTTCGATCTGCCAGGATCTGCTCACGCAAAATAGCGTGAGTTGTAAGTTGGCATGCCCCCTTCAGAACAAGGAGCCGCTTCACCCGTTTAAAGGAATGAGTATGCATGTATCATTCCGCCGATAACGTGAAAGGGTTGAGTCAATTCGGATAATAAAGGACCGAATACGAATCGATTCCATGTTTGTATTGCATCATAATCGTTCTTTTCTCGCTTAAAAAGACGGAGAGAGGAGGAGTATTGATAATGAGAGCGGTCGAATCTTAATAGCTCCTCTGGGAATCTATAATCGCCCTCAGAAACTCATTTTCTTTCGGAAAAATTGCATTCGTTGCGCAATAGAGAACATTTATTTGGAGATTAATAATGAGGCCACACACACAGTGGATGGGAATCCTTGAATGATTTTTAAGTAAAACTCGTTTTGGAATTAAGGAAGTTTGGGGGGCTGATGTTTAGTATTTTGTTTAATGGGAAAATCGGAAATGAATGCCCCGATGGGAAACTGATTTCCATCTTTTCTCGAAATGAGTTAATTCTTAAATCAATGTGTGCCAACGGAATTACTTTATACCTTTGAACAAAGTCGTTATTTCATTTAACCTTTTCCTCGCTCTGCTTTTATAATGATTCTTTTCTTATTCTCATCATTGGAGTGTTACAGATTTTAATTCATTTAAAAGAATTCTAAAACACAGCAATTGGTAAAAATACCCCATAATATTGATGTTCTGAAAGAATTGATCAAAATTGTATAGTTTTCCAAGAAATATAAAAATGGATTCTATTAATGCGTAAATGATGCATCTACACGGAAAACCTTTGCACATTTCGGCTAAATTAATAATCCGAATTTGGTTGATAAGTAACGAAATAATTAGGAGACGATTTTGCAACGAAAAGTATTGGCACAGATGTTAATACGGATTACGGCAAAATCTGTCAGTCAAGTGACAGGAATAATGTCAAA
This sequence comes from Trichonephila clavipes, assembly GCA_019973935.1. Taxonomy (NCBI): domain Eukaryota; kingdom Metazoa; phylum Arthropoda; class Arachnida; order Araneae; family Nephilidae; genus Trichonephila; species Trichonephila clavipes. The sequence goes on from BMAU01021233.1 coordinate 3,428,582, forward strand.
AAATATTTTATTTCTGCTTTAAACTTTTATACTGTTAAAAAAGATAATCAAGATTTCTCAATTTTTGGTACAATATGGGATTGATAATTTGTGCGTAAAATTCCGTAAAATTTCTGATTTATTCTTGGATTCTTCTACCATGAACTGATATGTATTCTACAAGTTTCTGTAATTGACAACCAAAGTTTCGTACATCATATGTGATCGATGTAACCTAGTGGTCATTGGCCTAAACTTGGGTCTGGCATTATATATTTCTCTTAAGGTATCCAACAACCCTAAAATCATTATTTTTTTAAAAAAATATACAAATTATTTTATAATTTTATTTTAAAGGCCATTTTATTAGCTTTATAACATTAACATATTTTTTTAAATTTTCCAATAGCAATACTAAAAGAATGGAAAAATTGAGAATTTGTTCATTTACTATTTGTACATAGCGGACCCCGTTTATGTAATATTTTGTCAATTTCACCTATTTTAGTAATAATAATTTATTTTTCTTTTATTAATTTTAGCCTTTTTTTTAAAATTGTACCAAATGAATCTAAAATCCACAAGAAAAACCATTCATATTTCTATTTTTTTTAAAAAAACGTTATCACAAATAGTCGGATAGCTTAACCTAGTGTTTCTCAAACTTTGTATACTTGCGACCCAATTTTCCATCCTAAACTTCATCGCGTCACCCTACATACAATAGAATTCAATATAATCAATTGTATTGAATTCAATAATAATATACTTTGACGTAAAAAACTACAATACGACTTTAATTATAAACCGTACAATTTATCAAGATAAAATTTTGTATATAATTTTATGACATGCTTATAGGGTCACTAGTAATTATTAAACTTCATCTTAACTTAGTACTGTTAAATGAATTATGAAACACATTGTGTAGTACTGATGCACTTATAAGCATATTATATCATTTTAAATGCGTATTTTATTTTTTATTATGACAAAATGTGTTTTGTTTTGCTTCATTTCCGTAAATAAATATTTTTTTTAAATAATCTTTTTTTTTCTAATTTTTTATATGCCCCCCTTGTAGGATTATCACTCCCCCCTAGGAGGGCACGCCCCACAGTTTGAGAAACACTGCCTTAAGCCAATATCACATGATAATAGTCCTCGGACTGACGATGTAGACTGATCATGTAGATAGGTATGTCGCGCCTTGGAGGTCGCAGGTGTAAGAGTGGTCGGAGAAGAAGCACACATGATATCAAAAATAGATAGGTTCATTTTGCACTTTATGAATGATTTACAACTTTATTGCTTAACCATGGGAACAATCTTAAATCTGAATTCTTAATCTATAGCTTAAGTGATTATTAAAAAATAATTAACTAATATCGGAATTCCTTATAGCAGCCCCTCTCGAACCACGATAGCTCTGTACACACATTCCACTTTTATTTTTTTCCACAAATCCAGGTAGATTCTAAGATGAATATTAATTTCATACCACACGATTCCTCATCGCAATTCACTTTCTATTATTCTGAGAAATTTACGATTAACCGCCCCCCCCAATGTCAGGGTTTAAATAGCATTTATATTTGTATAATTAAGTCAGCCCTACGGAAAGTCGTCTTTTAAACTAAAATCACAGTTAAAGAATAGTTTCCCCGAGAGGATTAGAAGTACTGAGAACAGAGCCCGTCACAGGTAGATATGAAAAACTTCCTCATGTTGGTGTGGTGAGGAATATTTGAAAAAATTATACTTTAAAAACCTAAGAAACACACATCCTTAATAGTGAATCGAATTAAGTTATAACTTGATCTTTTAGTCGAAAAATCTGGAAATGGGATCTGAAATTAGTAGCTAGATGTGGAATGGGACCTGGAAACGGGAAATGGTTAATCCAGATAATCCTGATCAAGACAACGGAACAAAACTATTAAATTATTTCATTGCCATCGGTCCTGGACAAGTGAGCAAAATTTCGAATAAATCTAAACTTTCAAAGTTCGTAAAATGGACTTTTAAAAGATTCCGCTACATGGAAGTGAAGTTTATAAAAAGGTGTTAAAAATAATCCATCAAACCTCTTAAGTGAATTTCCGAGAGCTTAAAAGCATCGATATTAGCGACAAAAGTGTATGTAAAAAAGGGACAGTTACACTTATTTGTATCTGTATTATCAACTTGATTATCACGGCACTTGGCGTCTAAGAAGTCTGCTATTCCGTGATCAAAAACTGTTTCAAGTTTGTTGGTGGGGCTGCAATAGACTAGCTCTTATGGTCACATAGCAGCCGCCTTATTGTGAGTTCAAGCTCTGGTGCCGCTGAAACCTCCCGTGCAGAGCAGTCGTCTTGCCCTTGCCCGTCGTCGATAGCCATCGTATTGCTTTATAATACAACGTTAATACATGCTCACTCGAGCTTATTAACGTAGAAAGTTTCTTTTTTTATTTGAAAACTATGTTGTAATAAATTTTTCCATTTGCATTTTATTATTCAATACATTTAAATACCAAATATAAATCATATATTTACTCGTTTTACCACAAGTGACATGTAATAGGATTCATTACACGACCGTTATTAGAAACATAATAAATCTCAGCTTCCAAACATTTATTGTGTGTGAGTTCCACCTGTTTTTTTAACTACTTAATCATTCAAATTGATAATGTTAAAAGCTGTAACCGAACAAATCTTATTACACTTACATTATATACAAATACATAAAATAAATCTAGACAAGAAGATACTTTAAAAAAGAATGGATATTAACTGGCGAATGTAAATAATGAAAAATTAATACAATTTGAAATGTAACATAATGAAGAGTAAAGATTTTTATTATTTTGGATTGTAATTCTATTTAAAATTTGAATAATTATGCCCATTCATAAAGTACCTGACGTTTCCTTACAATCCCGTAAACAGAATAATAAACTTCGAATAAACAACTCCATTAAAATTGACAACAAAACCCTCCATAAAAGATTAGCAGAAAAATACTAAACGGCGATATAAACACAAACGCTTTTGAAACAGAAAAGTTTTAAAGACCATCCCCCGGAATAAAATCCAGAGGTTAGCAAGTCAATTCATCCTTCGTTGGAGGGACATTAATTCTTGAAAGTAGAACACCTGATCCGTCTTGTTGGGTCTCCCCCATCAATATCCACGGAAAACAAAAGACTCCAAACTCCCCAGAGCGTTCTTCAGTAAGGAACTAGGATTAATCCGTGATGGTGATAGTTTATCACGCGGCCCATTTCAAAGCCAGAGTTGGGGTTGTTTGATTGCCTTGAAAGAACTGGCCGGAATCGGATTAAGGGACGAAGTCCGTAAAATTGGATTATCTCTTATCTAAGGTCGCTTTCGTGGAGGTTAATAGACGCCATTGACTGAACTAATATTGGATTGTTTGGATATAAAATATTTGCTCTAGTTAGGGTTTGGTTGGAATAAATGATGTTTACGAAGAAGAAATATTTATGCCTATATTGTCATTGATGGGAGTTTAAGGCAGTGTTTTTCACTCTTATAAGTATATAAAACATTTGTTGTTGTGTGTTTTTATCCTGAGATACATATGAAATACAGAAAACACACAATATAAACAAAATAATATAAACATTTATTGCAAATGATGATCCCAGCATATTACAGAAGGTGTGCGCTGCTTGCCATTCGAGACGGAAATCCATTGCAGACGAAAGTCCGACTTCTTTTTCCGAAGATACAGCCGTGCCTTATTCGCGATTCAACTCACTCGGTTACAAGCCGTTGGTCATATCCACCATACTGGCTGGGCGGACTTACAAAATATAAAAATTCAAATTGAAATAAGTAATTAATTTACTAATTAACAGCTGTTCATTGCTACATGATAGAAAGCGTGCAAGGTTATTATGAACTGTATCAAAAATGCTATCATGCGTACATGTGTCAGACATGTCTAGCACAACTATTTATCAAGTTTTTTTTTTTTTTTTTTTTTTTGCTTGTAAACATCCTAAAAATTAGTAACACAAAACTTAAGATAGCATTGAAATTTTAATGCTTAAACTATATCAGCATCATGAGTAAAAAAAAAAAAAAAAAAAACGTTGATCCCTACGTGTAGCAGACTTCAAGCTTTCACGAATTAAAACGCTCAGTGGCAAAGGTATCGGATCATGGAAGGCATATATAATATACCATGAGTTCGAATTTACCACTAGACCCGTCGTGTAGGCTTGCGATGCACGCTAAATCTGTCGAGGGCTCAAACGTCCTACCGTTGGTACGGTGTGATAAGTAAGAGAGGGATTGCCAGCTCAGGTGTCGTCTTCGTCACTTGACCGTGGTTCAAAATGACGAGATTCGTCGCCAAAAGTCCTCGTGCTCGATGCAGTGCGACGTTAATATTCACTCACTCGCGAAATAAAACAGTTGTTAATACTTTGCTTCGACTTCGTCATTTTATTGACTGCTTTATTATCGTAAACTGTCATAAATTCGTTCAAATCGTCCTCATCCAAAGAGCACGAATACCGAGATTTTTTTTTCCAATTCGTGTAGAACAAAAAATTAGCGAAAAAAAAAATCGTGAATTGTGTTATCTCAAAATCGTGTAAAAAAAAGATGCATGTACTCATCCAAAGAGTAACATTTAAAACGACGCCGTGGTAGTCGAAACGTCATGTTCAAGAACTCGAGATAATTCTAATTCTAAATATGATTTGAGTCTTGGTATTATAAAAGACCTGCTTTGTAGAGGGGGTGAGCAATATTTAATTTGTTGAGGGTTGAAATTCTTTCGTTACGAGGTGTGGAAATTGATGGAGGAGTTGAAGGCCACTTTAATGTCCATCCTCGTCTCTTGACGATGATAGAAGAAGCTGAATGCCTCAATACGATTGCCGCGGTAGCCTAGTGGTCAAGGTAATGGATTCGTGGCTGGCATGTCGTGAGTACGAGCCTTGTACCGCTGAAGAACAGTCGTGGAGAAGAAGCCGATGCAGGTTAAATATGTCGAAGCTCAAACGTCCTCCCGTTGGTGTGGTGTACAAGTTAGGAGAGGAGTGCTATCTTAGGTGTAGTCCTCGTCGAATCTTAGGTGTCAAAGAGGTCCGTTGCCAAAAGCCCTCATGTAGCTGAACAGTGCGACGCTAATATCCACGCACTCAGTCACGCGACACTTTAGTGTGCCGACAAATTCTTAACATGTGCCGCCGAATATTTTTTTAAAAAAATATTAATTATACTATGAGAATGAAAATTAAAAAAATCTGAACACGAAAAAAAATATTCATAAAATTTTTGACCATTTGACAACACTAAAGGAGAGAGTTATTCATTGCTTCCCAAATACAGATTTTTAAAAAAAATTATTGGGTTCGTAATCCATTTGTGATAACGAATACATCTGTGTATGAATTAACTTTAAATGAAAAGGAAGAACTAATTTCACGTGCGATGTGTAATAATCAAGATTTGATTTCAAAACATTCGGAAGATTTAATGAGTTCATTTTGGATTAAAATTAGAGGCTATTATCTTGTAATAGGTTAGTGGCCGTGATAGCATAATGGTCAAGGTATCGGATCGGGGCTGGCTTGTCACGAGTTCGAGCCCAGCACAACTAAAGACCCACCGTGTAGTGCAATGGATGTTGCAATGCATGTTGCAATGCACTTTAAATCTGTCGAAAGCTAAAATGTCCTCCCTTGATGCGATGGGGTAGTTAGGAAAAGGGATGCCAGCTCAGGTGTCGTCCTCGTCATTTGATCATGGTTCAAAATTACGAGGTTCGTTGCCCACACAAAACCCTCGTGTAGCTGAACAGTGTGACGTTAATATTCACTCACTCACCATAATAGTCGAAATAATCTTTAAAAATATTGTTGCAATTTTTTGGGTTTTATTTGTGTGAATTCGGATTTTCAACGTTAACAAATATAAAAATGAAAAATATTGATATTTTTAAAGATAGATGCTGAAATGAAAGTGGCATTATCATTTTGTTTTGACCAATTACAAACGAAATTATCAAAAATCATCAAACTCAAATTTCGCATTACTAGTATTCTTATAACTCATTTGTTATTAATTACTCAATAAACACATGTTGTCTTCTCTTTCGTACATATTATTTTGTTTAAAATTGAAAATAATTATTGTAAACTACTTTACATAGTGTATTACACTTAAGTAAAATTCATTTTAACTTATTTTATTGCTTGTGTGTGTGTATCTCCAAATTTTGAAATTGGTAAAAATGATCCACAACAACAAAAAATGTTGAGAATCACTGCATTACATGAATTAAAATGATAAACAAATTGCACATTTTTATCTCATTTTATCATACTGCAAATAATAAGACCAGCTAATTTCATTATCTGCATTCTTTACACGCATAATGTCATTAAACTAAATATTTTTGCAATTATAACTTTAGTTGGCATTTGGTCTTTGCAAATTTCACTCATATATTTTCAGCGCATATATTCGAAATTAGATATCCAGTGTTTGTACTAAATATTTATTTTGTAAAACTCTTTCATATTTTTAGAAGACGACAGTCAGTAAACATCATAAGTTACTTATGATTCACAGCACTGGAATGTTTACGTAAGTTATAACGGTGAACATTTGCATCTTCATTCGTTTACTTATAAACTTGCTGTATTGAAAATTGCCATAGGAAATATGATTTTTCTTCTCCAAGTCATTTAGTTCCATCTGTTCACTGTTCTTTTTCACCTGTAAGTTTCAGCTCCCAAATGTCTCGTATGTTTTATTTCAGAAACATAAATATACAACTGAACTGTTTATTGGTTTGTACTTTCAGAGCTATTTTTAAAGAAAATTAGCTTTCTTAATATTTTTGATGTTCAACTTCACGAAGTACTTTAGGAAGATCTAGACCACAAAGGGTGAAACTACCTAAATTTTCCTTAACGTTATTTTGTGTATATTTATTATATACCCTATAGAACAAAATTTTTGGTTTTTGAATAAAAGAAAATTACACATATCAACTTGTGACAAAAATAATTATCCTTAGACATGAAATATCTAGACACATCAACAGTTTTAATATATACAGTGGACATCGCTTAACACGAAACTGAGGGAACTGAAATATTTTTTTCGTTTTAAAGGATATATTACAAAAAAAAAAGAAACATATATTCAACAAAATTAATTTTGATACAGTGCACTTTATTTGCATAGATAAGAATGTAAACATTCACAAGAACGGAATGAAATTGAATACAAAATTTTCGAAAAGCAAAACATTTATTGGGTCTTTGGAAAATAATTTGATATTTTTCTTTGCATTTCCTTTTCTAGTATCAAATTCAACAATTTGTTCGATGTCGTCCATTTTGGTTTTCATTTTATCATTGGAATGTGCGTCTAAATAATTGCGCATACTTTTTATGATGATCCTCATTTCGGATGATGAGGGAACAGTAGTTGCATTATTCATTTCATTTTCTTCATCAGGATCTGCATCAGTGATATTTGTTGGGATTTAAGCAGACTCCAAAATGTTTTTGTCTGAATAATTGGGGCTGTACACGCATGATTATCATCTCATGCAACGAGTTCTTTTGATCATACTCTAGGACAGCGCAATAATACAGAAAACTTTCTGACTTCGGTTGATGTTTCGTATTTTGTTTATCCCCAATAGGGAAATCTTTTCATGTTAAACGATTTTCGTTTCGTGTTAAGAGAAAAATAATACATGAAAATACATAGTAGTTTGTCAGCACCGTTGTATTATTTCGTATTACCCAGAATTTTGCATTACGTGTATTTGCATTAAAATTACTTCATTGTATTCTAATTGATTTGAACAAAATGCCAAAGATAACTTTGCACAATTGAAGCCATTTCCCTATTCAAAGACTGACAAACTAAGCATTGTGATAATATTACTTATCGTTTTTAATAAAGTTACTCTCTTCAGCTAAAGTTTAATGATACAGTGTTATTTTCAACGTTGACTATGAATCTGACCTTGTCACTTTTTCTGTACCAATAACGCACTTAAACTTTTAATATCTTCAGAGCCGTTACTTGTCGCTTTTCTAACGTTCATTGATGCCTCGTGATAATCCTCCTCCATAATCTTTATTCACTACAGTTTGCTGGTTACACTCATTTAATCGCAGTACTCATTTAAACACATCACGGTTTTCTCACAAGGCAAGGTTCTTATACCAATGTCACAAAGTAGCCGAAGAAGTTAGTTAAGGGAAATGCGCGTGAGAGCCAGCTACAAGCTTAGATGAGATTAAAGGAAATATTTAATTACTTGAAGCGTACACGAATCGCACAAAAAATAAATTCACATAAAAAGGACCACAGAAAAACAGGTTCTACTGTACCTTGTAGAAATGTATTGAACATTTATTTTCAGTATACGATTTTTTTTACGTTGACTTATTTTAATGAATTTAAGTTAGCAGAGTTCAAATGTTACAAGTATACGTAAAGCGAAGATCTACTTTCAGGCAATTCCTTAGTGTAGTTTATTTCTTAATCATGTAAATAACTTATATATAATTCTTTAATGAGCAGTCGTACTAAGATGAAGCATTTGTAAGATCAATAGATAATGATAATAATGAAAAGTGTACTTTTATTTTATTCATAATTCTATTTAAGTAGTTTGAGTGCCGTTTTCGTAGAAGCAATTGCAGGCGCAAATAGTGTTATTACCGTCCATCAAAAGAGGAAATCTAAATTCCTTAAAAATACAGTATGCTACAACTACAATTGAATATGGACTAGAATATCATGCATTTATATATATATATATATATATATATATATATATATATATATATATATATATATATATATATATATATATATAAGCAATTAAAGTCATCTTTGAAAACAGTAGAGAAAATTTTTAGTCCTGTATATATTGAAGACAAAGAGGGCTTTGCACATTGAAGTTAAAACGAATACTAAAACCAAAATTTCTTCAGAAGAAAATTAATAGGGTAAATTTGGGAATATAGAAATTTATTTATCAAATAATTCATTGGAATATTAAATGAGAATATTTTGCAAAAAGACACACTAGAAAACAAAATGCTTGTAGGGTTTAGTTTGCCTCTAAAATATGTTTCCTAATTAACATGTAAATATTTTACTGCTGTTATTAAATTCTGTCTGGAAGAATAATTTAAAAGTAATAAATACTTAATTTTTGAGATTTTTTTAAATACAATATCATATGTCGTACAGATGGAATCATGGGTCAATTTTATTAAGTAAATAAATTATCAAAAGGTCATTCGTTATCAGTAAATAAATGTTTTTAACGTTACATTATAAAATGAGTGTTGGTACCTTGTACACTTCCACTATTGTCGCTTGTCGTGCCCCCTACAACTTAGCACTTATACGAGTTCCCTCATAATGAGCAGACATACCATCCCAGTTGTCCCGTCGTAGAAAGTGTTCCTTTTCATATTAAACGCGTCTTTGTCTAATTTTACTTTATTTCTAGAATTTATTGATAAATTGTTATTTATACCTATATTAATCCAAATAAATATTTGTTTGTAATGGGTTTAAGTTTTATTTCTCTCTCTTGAGTACTATCGACGTTAATTTTATTGCCAGCATCCCACCGCAATTAGATCTACTGCCTCCAATTTTCGATGAGAGCTATTGACCATGCAGCTTGTGATGTTGAAACTCTGGCAGGTAACGAGTATGATACCTGAGCAGACATCCCCCTCTCTAAACTACCACCCCATGTCACGGGTGAAATTTGAGCAACAACAGATTTAACATGCATCAGCCTCTCGGGGAGGGGGTCGGTTCTTCAATGGCACTTTTGGTCAAGATCTCATGACACATCAGTCAAAAAAGAGAGAGTTCATGATCATAACCACAAGATTACCGCACAGTCTCTATTCGTTAGCTGTAATTCAACCTTACATGTATATCAGCGTTTCTCAAACTGTGGGGCGTGCCCCCCTAGATGACGTGATAACTCTATGAGGATTACTCGAACGTATTGAAAAGTCGAAGACAAAAGGTTATGTAAAAAAATTATTAATTTACTGAAAGTAAGCAAACAAAATACTTTATGATGTAATAAAATATAAAATACACATTTACACTGATATAATACACTTCTAAAAGTATCAGTACTGTACGATGTATACTTTATTATTAATTTAACAATGCTAAGTTAAGAACAAGTTTTTCATAATTATCAGTGACCCCATGGCCTTGTATAAACACTTAGCTTGATAGTTTGTACGGTTTATAATGAATTCCTTAACTGCCGGTTAAAAGTTACGCGATTCGCTCCCCAATGCCACCACGTAGGCGAGCGTATTTTGATGTTTTTTTGAGGGGGAGAAAAGAAATAAATAAGCAAAAATCCTCTAAAATAAATAAATTCTTCGCAAACATTATCAAGGTTCTTTTATAGCATTCCAAAGCCATAGGAATAATTTTATGGATAGCACTGCACAGAAAATATTCTACTTTGGAAAGACGTATATATACGTCCAGAAAACTAATAATTTGGCTTAGCAAGGCGTTTGTATACGTCGGTGGCACATAAGAGGTTAAAGTCGAATTTAGCTTAAAATTATAGTGTTATCCAATTCAATACATTGTTATTCTATGGAGGGGGGCGCGATGAAAAAGATGATTGAATAGTGGGTCGCGTATATTGGAAGTTTGAGAAGCACTGGCTTAACCTCTTTAGTCGTATTGCAGCTTTAAGTGCTTTTGTAATATTTTATGTAGTGATATGTCATGTATACATAGATTCAAATCATATGCAAATGCTTTTAACGAGGCTCATATATTCCTCTTTACGATAAAAAGAAATTCCTCTACTTTTTATCTCCCCCATCATCTCATTTCGCCAAATATCTCTTACACTAAATCTCTTCTCAACAAGGTAATGACAAACGATGACAAAGTGCATCTTTGGCGACTTTTGTAACCCAAGAAGATGCCAGCCTCTAGTTTCTGGACATAATTACCGATCCATGAGTAATGGCTACGGACCCTTGAAGAATCACCTCTAATCCTTCCAAGGGGTTGTTTACCGAGGATGATATCATTTCTCAATCATTTATGCTCCCCTCTCTGTAATGAGGGGGAGGGGTGGTGATAAGGAGAGAAACTTTTCCTCCAAGTTGGGAAGGTATTTGAGGCATTTATCAAGGGAGAAATACCCTTTGGCGAGAAAGTTTTATCCGATAAAATGGTCGTATTTCTAACATTGGTTGTGATAAGATTTTCCCGTTGTGTATCTTTCATCACTTTTTAGCCATAAGGGGGCTTTGTTTTTTACTTTATAACTCATATAGATTGGGTTTTATAACAATTGCTGTACAAGCAAATCTGATAGGAGCCAGTGCCTCATTTGATCAACCTCTGTCCAGCATTAATTTAAGAAAACATTTATATCGGCATTCTAGATCGAACAATCAATTTTAAAAAGGAAAGTAGAAAAAAATTTAAAAAAGGTAGAATTCTCGTTAAGATATTTCAAAATGGAGAGGAGTCCCCCCGTGTATACAGAACCCCACCTAGACCGAGACTTAGCAACACTTCTGAGCATCATTCGGCTAGAGATCAAGATAACGGACTCGTCATCAGCGTGTCATGAGTTCAAGCCTAGTACCACTGAAGACGTGCTGTGTAGGGGGGTGATGTAAGTTAAATCTGTCGATGCCCAAATATACTCACGTTGATGTGGGAGGAAGTTGGAAGAGGGGGATGCCAGCTCAGGTGTCATCCTCGCCGCTTGACCATGGTTTAAAATTTCAAGCTCCGTTGCCAAAAGTCCTTGAGTAGCAGAATAGTGAGACGTTAATATTTCCTCTCTCCATCACTGAGCATCATCCGAATACCAAGGAATTGTAGTAGTCTAGTGGTTATGGTCACGAACTAGTGGCCAGCGTGTCGCGGGCTCAAGTCCTGGTGCCATTGAAACCTCCATGTACAAAGGAGGCTGATGTGCGTTAAAAAAATCCGATATGTCCCTCCGTTGGCATGGTATGATAGTTTTGAGATGGAAGAGCCAGCTTAGATGTCATCCTCATCCCTTGACTGAGGCGCAACATTACGTGGTACGGACCAATAGCCCTCATGGCGCCTTATAGTTCGATGTTGTTGTAACTCAGCGTTTCTCAAACCGTGGGGGGATAACTATATGAAGGGGGTGCGAGCGTAATGACAAGTCGAAAACAAAAGATTACTTAAAAAATTAATTTATTGAAAGTAAACAAACAAAATACTTTGATATAACAAAATATAAAATACACATTTAAACTGATGTAATACACATATAAATGTATCATTACTGTACAATGTATACTTTATTATTAATTTAACAATGCTAAGTTAAGAACAAGTTTTTCATAATTATCAGTGACCCCTTGGGCTTGTGTATTAACATTTATCTTAATAATTTGTACGGTTTATAGTTAATTCCTTAGCTGCCGATTAAAAGTTACGCGATTCCCTCCCCAATGGCCAAGGTTTCCATGTAGACGAGCGGGGAGGGAGAGGGAGGATTTTTAAGGGGAGGGTGAGAGAGGAGAAAAGGAATAAATAAGCAAAAACCTTCTGAAATAAGTAAATACTTCGCAAACACTGTCAAAGTCCTTTTTTGCATTCCAGTGCCTTCGGAATAACTTTAAGGATAGCACTGCACAGAAAGGATCGTACTTCGGATAGACGTATATATACGTCCAGACAAATAATAGTTTGACTTAGTGAGACGTTTATATACGTCGGTGGCACATAAGAGGTCAAAGTTGTATATTGTAGCTTTAGTGTCAAAGTATAGTATTATTGAATTCAATACATTGTTACTGTATGGAGGAGAAGCGATGAAAATGATGTTTGAAGAGTGGATCCCGTGCATTGAAAGTTTGAGAAGCTCTGATGTAACTCCCCTTCCCTCCCTCGGACACCAAGTTAGTTAATTATCGTGCTATTACAAAGAATGAAAGTCTCAGCGAAGAGACTACTTTTTACGACATTTTATCATTAAAAGTTTGTGAAAAGTAAGACAAATTTGCGCATCTCTTTGATAGCTTTCCTTTATGTAAAACCAAAAATGTTTTTATTTTTACAAACTGTTCTTTTTTTCAAAAATCTGTCATTTTAAACTCTTGATAGATATTACATTAAGTAAGTTATAAAGACATTACTGAATTGATTTTATCGGAACTTCCTTTTACGGGTAATTTTGATTTGGCACAATTCATGTAATAATTATTATTAATAATTTGGTAGTTATTACAATTTCTCCTCTCCCTTAGTTTTACGATGTCTAGTATATTTTAATTTATTTTTGAGGTTTTAAGGAAAATATATAATATTATTTCACATCGTGTTTCTAGAAGTTCCTTCACGTAATAAAGTTAACTGCAACCATTAATTATATTAAGTTTCACTTTTCGATAGCTTAAATTATTTTTACTTTTCTTAGAATCATAAACCTTTTCATTACATTTACAGATAAGTAAATAGTTTTAGCATCCAACTATCTCAGATATATTACAGTTTTCGTTGATAAAAAAATTATATTTTAAGTTAAAATGGAACTAAGAACTTTTTTAGTCACACAGTTGTGTGAATATTAATTACAATAACAATGCACACATATACAAGATTTACAAAACTACAAATCCAGGAAAAAATTATTTTATTGATTTTCAACTTTAAAAAATTATTACTTTTACCAAGGTTACGAAATTCTAAAACTATTATATATATATATATATATATATATATATATATATATTTAAAAGACTGATGGTTTACAATGATTAAAAATGCAGAAAAAATAATTTCATTTTTACTAAAGGATTTATTACAGAAAATACTGAGGTTCAAAAACTGTATTGTAATATTTTGGTATATATTTGTAAACACGAACCTCAGATATATTTTTGCTAAGAGATTCCGCAAAATATACCCAAAACACCATTTAATATTGTACAATTCATAGCACAGGACTGACTTCCAAAGGAAAACATTTTTCAATAATGTATTTTTCCATTGCATTCAAAATATTTCGTGTATTCTTTCTAAATTTAACTGTACATTAATGAAAGTTCCATCTAATAAGTTAATGCGATTACTTTAAAGTCTATTTAAAACTCAATTATTTTTAAAGCTAAGTGATTGAACGAAATATTTGTAAAAATACTTTTAGTATCAAGGAAGCTATGATGATTTTTATATTAAAAAAAGAGAGAGTACTAGACAGAAAAAAATCGAGCTTTTTGAACATCTGGAATTGAGCTATTTATTTCTTCAATTCCCCTGTTTTGCTTATTAAGGTTGCTCGTTACAATCAAAGTTCTTTGAGAAAATCAAAAAATGTAATGGTTAAACTTCAGAAATCAATACTTAATGGTACAAACGAAGCCGAAGCATTTTAGAGAAAATTTAGATCCATTTGTGATATTTCAGAATGTACTTTTTCCTATTATCCTATAAAAATAAATAAATAAATATTCCCAAAAGTAGGAAAATCTCCCATTTTTATAGTACGTTATTAGAAAATGGTATTATACTCAGATCAGATAAGAAAGAATTATGATTATTCCATTCGCTTACAACTTTAACATTACATTTTAAAATTCATTAAAAAAATTATTCGTAAAATTATTATCCTAAGAGGCAATTTTTATATTTAGGAAAAAATTTTTTTGCTAAATATAATTAATTAGATAGAAATCTAGAATTAAAACTTAGTAAATTGAGTGTACGAATTATCGCGTCAAGTTCAAGAATCATTAATTTATACTTAAGTTCAAATTTTATTCACTAGATGGCGCAGCGCTAATCTTCAGGAAAACATTTCCGTTTATGTATTTCTCTAAGTTTATTTAAACGCGGAGACTTGTGTGACATAACTGTTTTTTTTTTATTAGTTGTAATTTAAAGTTATTTTATTTATATCAAAGTTATTTTTTTCTGAAATTATTTCAAAAAGAAGTATCGCTTCTTCTCATTATGTGTTTTACAGAGCTCTGTAAAACTCTTTTTGCGTAAAAAGGGCTTCATAAAAATTTGCTGGAAAAAATTACAATATCCGAAAAGAGATTCCCATATGTGTTGAAAATGAAAGTAAAAAAATACTTAAGATAAAAAATTCTGAACTAAAAAATTATCAAAAAATATGAATGTTTTGTCTAAAACATATTAAGAAAAAAAGAATAATTTTAATGCACAACGTATAAAAGTATAATACCGTACTTTCAATTAATTGCTATAATGTATAATGATTATAAAAATATTTGTTTAACATACTTATAAAAATTACGAGTTTCCATAAGCTAAAAAAGGGAAAAATTCATAATCTTAAAAAATGGAAGTAATTAATGTTTTTTTCCTCACAAGCTAATTAATCATTACATTTTCATCCTACTAGAATTCCTTTTGATAAAAAATTCCAAACTGAAAATATTGATTCATTAATAAAAATATCTTTACTTGTTTCTTAAATAAAAGAAATATAATCCCTGTTGCATCATTGTATCTAAGCTAAGTGCCGTATCCCATCATGTTTATTAAATTTAATTCTCTCATTTAAGAATTTAGGTAATTGAAGTATTTATATAATTTTAGTAAGAAATATCAATTTTACTAAATTTAAAAACAGTGAGTTATTTGTTCAGGTTATTACTCCCATTATATTTTCATGTTTAAAAACAAGAAAATATAATTTTTAATTTCTAATTGCAAAAAGGAACGACTGTTGTGCCGTAGAGAGTGGGCTAGAATCCCGGAGAAGACATGGATGTTTGTAAATGTATAGTGCCTTCGCGGCAAGGAGGTACTCTAAGCAGCTGTCGGGCCGCAAGTCCTCTCGTGAGGTTGGTGGCAGTGGATGAGAAGTGGGAGGTCCCTGACCTTAACCCAAGGTGTTCTCCCTCAAAATTGGGTTGGAGCCAAGCTAAATCGTACTGTCACCTTTATGGTGCTCAAGGCTGCGGCCAACGACAGGCGTACATCTAGGCCCTTGCTATGATGCATTTCGGGGGCCTCAATCAGACTATGTCAGACAGGTGCCATTAGCAACAACAACAGCAACAAAGAAACACGAATAATTAATTTAAATAGTTTCTTTTAGGGGGGAAAATCCAATGTAAACTTTTGTGTGATTTGTTTTCCTCTCATTTATAATAAAATCTTCCAAGTCTCCAATCATGGTTGTAGGAAACTCAATACTAATGATTTAAATTGAATTTAGATCAAGTTGAAAATAGAAACATAATAGTAATCAAAAATAATTTTTTTTCATTTTATGAATAATGAAGCAAGATTTAAAAAAATAATTAATTGTTTAAACTGTACTTATTATTTGAAGATGTAACTACAGAAATGTATCGCATGTATCTCAAAAATGTACACATGATCAGGACATCTGCTCATGCTCCTCAGCGCCCAATGCTCCCATATACTGGGATGGGAACAGTTGGCCCTGGCCCTAATGGGCTATGGCCCACTCAGTTTGAGTTTGAACTAGAGAAATATTTTAAATGGAATGTTAACTATTAATGACAATCTTTCTACAGCATCATGTGTTTTTTTATTTATTTAAAGACTTTTTTTCGGTAAATCTAAGTAGAAAATCCAATCGTTACTTACAAAGCTTTTTTTTTCGTTTCAAAAGTTCTGCATTCTCTTAACCATATATGGGCTAGTTTCGTGTTGGAAATCGTACGAAATAAAGCTTCTCGTACTGGAACTGAACCGAAAACCGGAAAAAATCGTTATTTTGGTCGGAACGAAAACCAGAACTGAATCGAAAAAAATAACAGTTTATTTCCATATATCTTCAGTCATTTTGTCACTGCAGTCACAACTTATCAATATTTTCTGATTTAACGTTAACCAAAACAATTATCATCATTACATGTCAACCACCTTTAAATGTCATGTAATTTTATTTTCGTATATGATATAATTATATTTTTAATACAAGTAAGAATACACGTAGAATAAAATTATTCATTCAGAGCTGAACAGAAAATTGCTGTTTTTGGAGAAACGAAAACCGGAACTAAACCTGTACATTTTTTTCTTCTTTTAGTTGAATTGGTACAAAAAAATAATGGTTGGATGTCATGGACTACTGTATCACTTATACTAAAAAAATATTTAATTTGCTTTAAAATTTGAAGAAAAAATATTAAACGGCAAAACTGCTGGTTGATTCAAAATTAGTGTGACCAATTTTAAAAAAAACTATTTATGGTTAGAACTTGTCATTTTACTAATGGTTTTATTTTAAAAACGAAACTTTTAAATTACTAATCTAACCATTTTTATTAGTGAAGGTAAATTATAGTAACGAAATATCATCCTCAAACCTGGAACAAAATTTTAAGGCTTTTGAAGGATGTTTGTTGAAATTCTGTTATAAGCAAAGCATTTCGAAATCGCTAAAGATATTTTTCTAATTTATTACTATCTAAACTTTGAAACAAAATAAAATTTGGCTCGCAATCAAAAGCTCCGGGGGGATGTGAATGAAAGGAAGTCCTCAATGAAAAAGAAAAAAAAATGTTGAAAAGAATTATCGCTGTACAAAATCCTCTGCTTCAAAGAACTTTGGCAAAGAAATTATAGGTATCGCTATCAACAATTTGCCTTCATATAAAGAAAATTGGTTAAAAAAAGGCAAACAAACCTGTCTGTCGTCAAATGTATGCAAAGACCGTAGAAAAACGAAGAAAAGCTTTTGGCATCTATATTTAATGTTACTCAAAGTTATATACAAAACATGAATAACCTCGGATAAATGACTGTTTAATATGTCATGGCGAAACGAAGGTACAACATATTTCACGCGAAAAGCGTCGCAAAGACGCTGCTCTTTTGGAAAAAGCAAGTAAGCCGTCAGGTGTTATGATATTAATGGAAATGTCCTCTCAAGGCTTAACAAAATCACTTTTTGTGTAGAATCAAGGGCTAAATTGATGTTGCATACTATCAGCAAAAAGTTTTAAAGTACATGATCAATGAAAGTAAACGTCTTTACATTCGAGGAAAGTTCTTTTTTCTCACCAATCTTTTGTACCATATCATACTGCAAAATCAATTATAAAATGGCTAAAAAATAAAAAGAAATAAATTTCTTCTTTGTGAGAAATAGCTATAGTCACCACGACGTTGCTCTTTGCGAATAATTTTCTTGGGAATACTTAACAAAACAATTAAATAGATGTAAAGTAAGAACACTGCAAGGACTTCAAAAAGCAATCAAAGAGGAAGTTAGTAAAATCCCCCTCAAAATATTCGAGAAAGCTCTTTTGGTTTGCTAAACGTTTACTTAAAGTGTACTATGCTAAAGGAAGCCACACTGAAAATTTCAAGTAAATAAATTTATTCAATAACAGTTTGATTCTCTGAAAATGGTCACACTGTTTTGAATCAACCGGTATTGACAATAGTTAAAACACGGATCAGTTATTTTAAAACATACATTGAAGCCAACTTGATTCTACATTACTACCCCCCAATAAAGCTTCTAATAAACCTTTCTGTGATAAATGACTGAACGAGCAATATAGAAGGAATGAGTTTTCTTCGGGATACGGCATCTTTGTCATAAAACACCAAAGAGGATCTCAAGAAATCTCCACTCTTCTTTCATAATTGATGACAATAGCTTGATGGGAAAGGCATCCCAGAAAGCATAACTCCGGTGACTTATGTTTCCCTGCCTATATATCCTGATTTACTGGCTTATTGGCTGGAATTCTTTCTTACTGATATATATATATATTTATTGTGTGTTTGCCTTAGAAGAGAAAGCGTACATTTTTCCTATGGTATACAGCTAAAATCAAACCATCCATTCTTTTATTGTCATGACATCGCATCCGACTTTTCTTTTTCACAGAAATCTATAAATTTATGAAACTCTAGTGAACTACTTAAGAGAAAGTGAGCGATGACTTCATGAAAACTGATGGTGTTTTGAAAAATAGAATAACATTCCATCGCTGAAAAAATGAATTAGGAGAAAAGTCCCGAAATGTGTTTCAGAAATTTATGTCCTATCCTTTTTATATATGTATTAAAGTAACTGGCATTCTTTTGGATGAGATATCTTACAGTTACGTGTAGCCATTTGTATCTTATAATGCGATTTTTAAGTATTTTTTCTTCATAAATATAAAGTTATAAAGGTGGGTTATCATAATGTGTGCTTTTTACTTTAAGTCCATGATGAAATTAGATTATATTCTCATGATTGCGCCACTGAGCACCAAACTGAGATAATAATGGGATTTAAAACAATTAATTGTAAAGGGCACTGTAATCAAACTAGAGTCGTGTTTTACAAAATTGAAACGCAAATGCTAATAGCAAAAAATTCGAGAATTTACAGTAACTCCTCCTTTAAATTTGACATATCTGATGCCAGATTCTCTCTCTTGTCACATGACACAACTTGGAATGAAGTCATAATATCAGAGTTAAAATTTAGTCTTCACCTTGTTTTTTCCTTCTTGTCTTTTCCTCTCCACTTATCTTCTTGTTCCACACAATTTAATACTTTTTTTTACCTCTCTCTCCTCTCGGCTAAGTCCTAGAATATCATAATACATGCTAAAAAAGAGGACATAATTCTTTTCAGTTTTTAACACATTCAAATATACCAGTACATTGCAAACTTAAAATGTTTGCGACTCAATATTCATTTACTGTTTTTATCACCCCGCCCCCGTGAGTAAAATAATGCATTAAAATCAATAATACTGTACTTAGAAGCAGAATCTACAATATGACTTTAACATCTTAAGGTGTCACCAGCGTATATAAAGGTGTCGATCACACACACAGACAAAGCGTTAATTGTCCCGGACGTATATATACGTCTGTCCGAAGTACGATCTTTTCTGTGCATTGCTATCCATAAAATTATTCTGAAGGCTTCGGAATGCAATAAAAGAACCTTGACAGAGTGTTTGCGAAGTATTTATTTATTTCTCCGAGAGATTTCGCTCATTTATTCCTTTCTCCTTCCCCCTCCCCTCAATGCATCAGACGCACGCACCTGCGCAGAAAACGGTGGCTTTGGGGAGTGAATCGCGTCACTTCCAATCGGCAGTTCAGGGATTAATTACAAATTGTACAAATTATCGAGATAAGTTGTATATAATTTTATATGTAGCAAGTTCATGGGGGGGGGATCATTAGTAATTACTGAACTGGTTCTAAACTTAGTATTGTTTAATGAACTGTAAAATACATTGTGCAGTACTGAAACATTTATAAGTGTCAGTCTAAATGTGCATTTTATTTCTCAGGTCAAAATGTATTTTTTGCTTGTTCCATTTCAGTCAATTAATAATTTTTTTAAATCTTTTGTTTCTGAATTTTCACTATGCTTGCGCCCCCGCCCCTCGTAGAGTTAATACCCCCTAGGGGGAGGCACCCCACCGTTTGAGAAACGCTGACATATACAATTTAAGGATACGAAGTAGAATCCATTGAAATAAATTTAATAATGAAGTCGAACTAAATGATGCTGAATAAAATCTTTAAAAAAATACTAATATGCAAGGAAAAGAACATTTATTAAGGTATATGATAATTACCTTTAGCATTCTCTTACAGAGCGTGCTTTATTAAAAAAGAAGAAATTGTTAGGACTATGCAGATATTACTTAAACTAAACAAAACCCACTGATGCATCAGCCCATGGCGGGGCCTCTGTGTTTATCTTAGTTTTCGTAATCTTGGACATTGAGGTGCATGAGCAGATGTTCCTTCAGGTGGTCAGTCTGACACGAAACCTCCCTTTTTAGTTTCTAAGAAAGCATGGTACTTATTTATTGATCCAATGAAGAAATAAAAAGCTAAGTCAACCTCACCCAGCCCGTGATTGGTACCCAGACCTGTGACGTAGAAGCGCGATGCGCTACCAAAGGGCCTCTGAGGTATTACTCTTAAGACATTTCTCCACAAAACCTAACCTTCTGAAAATAAAAATTCACCACTAAAACCTCTTGATGTTTTAAGAAGCCCAAGTTATCATGTCATTAATATCTTAGACTATGATACTTCAATCATACTACATGTTCCAATCACCTACTAGACGGGAATATAAATGTTAAATCTGCCAAGGCTTAATCTGTCCTTAATTTGGAGTAGAGTAGGTTCAGAGTGACAGAGCAAGTAGCGTCCTCAGAGGAAGCACGTGTTTGACCGGTTAATGAACAGAGGACCATATAAAATCTTTTCTCTTAATTGACCAACAAGACCCCAGTAGCCTTGTGGGCATGGTTTCGAACTCGTGACACGCGTGTTATGAAAACCTCCCTTCTAGAGAGGCATGCACGTTAAAATGGTTCAAAGATCTCTTGCAGTGGTGTGATTATTTGGAGAGAGAGTTTCCATGTCAGGTGATGTCTTCATCACTTGAACGTGGCTCAAAATTGTGAAATCTGTCACCGAATGCCCGCTTCCATATCAGCCATATCAATGATACGGAGTGCCCAAGCTTTGGAAATCCCAACAAGAAAAAAGCATTTTGACACTCTCAAATAAGTTTTGTTAATGCGATATTTTTTATTACTTTTTAAAAGAGGTCCCACAAAGAATTTGGATACAAAGTGCACTCAAGACTAGCTGCTCCAGTGATGCGATGTATATAAAAACTCCCTTAATGTAATTAACCAATGAAAAAAGTAATTAATTATTAAATAATGATGTATTTGCGAAGGACTTGAAATTTAAGCCTCTTTTCTTTAATTCTTTTTGATGAGTAGAATAAAATCACACGCATTATATATTCAGATTATTGTTTTTCAACAAATCTCAAACAGAAAATTTGAAGTATCCTACATCAACACATTTTCTAAGAGAGCGAAGGAAGAAAGAACCAAAGAGGACGTTAAAAAGCAGAAAACGCTCACGTTAAAGCTTGTAATAAAGATTAAGGTGAACCCTTACGGGAGACACAAAAGGAGTGCTCCCTTTTAAAAAGACTCGCGAAACGTGCCTTATCTACCGCCCTCAGCCTTCCCATCAGCGATTTTCGAAAAGGCCGTCACAAAAGACACAGTAGATAAAAGGCCCCCGAGACAATTTCTTCAAGCCCTGGGTTCGAGAAATGATTTTCAACTTCCTCCCGATCTTATGCGAAAGAAATGAAGAAGAACATGTGCTTCTTCCCCAATTCCTCACGAAGGGCTGGATTTCAAAAAGTTTTTAAAAACGATGAATTTTTCCAAGTTGCACCTTTGTGTTTCATTTCTACCCGGAGAGATTTCGGGGAGGTACGTGAAGTAAGGCCGTTTTCCATGTGCGTGCGTGCGCTCCACACATTTATCAAAAGGAACGGTAATTGTAGCTGAATAGCAAATATTATGTATGAGAGTAATAAAGTTTTACGACCATTACAAAGAAAACAAAATGGAATGGAAAAATGCTGATCCATGCACCATGCGTATATTTGAACAACAAAGGCTGTTACACATCCCATTTTAATGAGTTAAACTAACATTTGTGTTTTAAAGTAAATGTTTTTCTTTTCTTGAAGTTATATAGAGCAAAGTGTCGTTAATGATAGATTAAAAGTTCGCGTGACGGTGAAAAGAAAAGCTTTTAAAAATATGAATATCATTACGAAACTACTTGCGTTAGGGTTTCGTGTAATTTTAAAAATAAGCGTTAAAGAGGTCTTTAGCAAAAAGGACAAAAAGTAGTCATCAGTGAAAGGGAAATAAAGGACAAGAATATTACTTTCATAAAGTGTATGTATTAATCAGTGCAAAAATTCTATTGTTTTGAATGGGTTATTGTAGAATAAGGATCTATAAAAAAGCAGCTTTCCTATTAGACCAGACCACGAGGGACGTCTTATGGCGAGAGCCAACTGGACCCGTGTCCAGGGCCTCGTCTCGTTCTCAACTAAGACTTAATAAGGTCACGATTCGAATCATTTCACCGGTCAAATTTTATTTGTGGTTGTATGCTCCAAAAACTGGGAATTTCGAGTGATATGTCAACTGGTTACATGTAATGACCATCTTCTATGTATAGGCCTAGGTTTACCATCACTCACCATCACTATCCTTTCAGTCAAAAAGTGGAAGTTGGGGTGAGTGAGTGAGTGAATATTAACGACGTACCGTTCAGCTACACGAGGGCTTTTGACGATGGACCTCATAATTTTGAAACATGGTCAAGTGAAGAGGACGACACCTGAGCTGGCACTCCTATCTCTTAACTATCGAACCACTCGAACGGAAGGACGTTTGAACTCTCAACAGATTTAACGTGCATCACTCTCCTACATGATGGGTCTTTAGTGGTACTGGGATCGAACTCATGGTATGCCTGCCATGATCCAATAATTTGGCAACTGAGCTACCGCAGC
Organism: Trichonephila clavipes; assembly: GCA_019973935.1. NCBI lineage: Eukaryota > Metazoa > Arthropoda > Arachnida > Araneae > Nephilidae > Trichonephila > Trichonephila clavipes. Next base: position 3,451,979 of record BMAU01021233.1, read on the forward strand.
CCCAAGTAGCAGTTGGTCGAGCCAGTTTGTGCGATTGTCAATCATGCCCATTTATTTGTTCCGGGTTATTGTTTGTGCGAGTAATTGTCAAAGTATTCTATGTAATGTCTACTTTTAAGGGTTTTAGATAGGGCCTGCAATTGTGAAGAGTCACGGGGCCCAAAGAAGTCTTAAGACGCCCCTGTAGACCACGTGAATGCAACAAATAGTATTTAAAATGTTTTGAACTAAATCTAATTTAGCTTCATTCGTATAATCTATTCTACTCTCCAAAATTAGTTGGTTTGTGTGTCATGAGTTCGATCCCTAGTGACACTGAAGACTCGCCATGTAGAGGGGCTGATGTATGGGAAATCTGCCAAAACTCAAATCCTCTTATTAGTTTCTGGTGTCCTCCTCGCCGTTTCAGCGAGGTTCAAAACTTTATCTTAATTCTTAGGAGAAGCATCGTTAGCTTGATTTTTTTGGTAAACTGAATGCTTAATAAAAATAATATGATGAGTCTGAAATTAAATCATTTCTCAAACTGCGTAAATAACTTACATGGCTTAAAAGCGAAATTTGAAGAAGGATGCGGTATCTAAGATGATAAATGCTCTTTACCCCGTTTCTATTTATGACTATAACAAATTAATATTAAAGTATGAGACTGACAATATATGTATTATATACAACGTAATTTTTATTTTAATATGATCGGAATATATATTAAATAGTATTTCGTAAATTCTTTTTAAGAACAAACAAAAGGCTCTCTAAAAAAAGAGATCAAAATTCCGAAGTAAAAGTAAAGTTATAACAAATATCTTCATAATTAATCCCAATGGAGATTTCCTCAGTCACCTTTCATTAGTCTTTCCTGGAAAAATCCTACGCTTTCCCATACCAGAGGGGTGTCCACTCCTCATTCGGGGGACGACAGACGATGCACCTGCGCCTTTAATCTCATTTTCATTAGTAGGTCGTTATGGAACAATTACCCCGCATATTTAGTTAAGTATTCAGAGGGAGAAATTGCTGCGGCGTTTCTTTTGTGCTGCATCTTCACCTCCCCGCTTCCTTTTGGAGGGAAAGAAGGAGTCTTAATTAAAGGTAACGGAGATTTTTGGACAACGAAGTGAAATATTTAATTGCCTTTCAGCACTCTGACACCCCCTACAACGAATGCCTCGTAAACGCCGTCGTTAAGTATGTTGAGGTCGGAAATTGTAATTCTTGACAACATAGTTCGGGTTACTAAATAATGTATGCCCCAGCTGACAAGTTTTATTTTTAGCTCCTCTTTGTTCTCAGATAAGTATAAAATTGTACATAAAAATCTCATCCATTTTTTTCTTAGTCTCTGTTGATTCTTCCTTTAAAGGAATGGCTCCAAAAAATGAGAATAGCTTCAATGAAAATTCATCAAATTCTGTGAAAAATAAAACAAAATAAATCTTTAAAAGCGGAGCATTTTATACGGTACGGTATTCACAGTAAAATCTTTCTCTCTGCGTTAAGGGTACAATTCAATTGACAAAAATCGCTCAAAAAATCAAAAGTAATTTTCTTAGCCTAAATTATTCTTTGTATACTTTTCTGTAACCTCAAAAAAATTTCAAAGCTCTAAGCTTAAAAAACGTAGAATTATGATATAGCTTTTACGTTCTTTTTTATTCACATCCCTATGGTAAATCAACACTTTAAACTGCCTTATCTCGGAAAGATAAAATAGCTAGTCTGTCTTCATTTAAAATGCTAAGGCTTTTTTGAATTGTGACTAATGTTTGAATTTTTTTTACCTACTGCTAATAGTACATGTAACAAAAGTTGGTATGCATTTTTGATTTAAAAAAATACTTATTTTCTAAAAAATAATTGAACACAGAATTTATACAATTTTTAAGGAATTTTCAATAAGCATTCATAAAAAGAAGTATTTTACGAATACCAATCGTGCCATCGCAAAACCCATACCAATTTGGTTATACATAGTTTGAAGTACTTGTAAATCAAATTTCATGCGTGTACGTCAAATTTTCGTAGGGGAAGTAGCATTTTAAAATCATTTCACAAATTTTAAGTTTTTTTCCCTAAAAAATTAAATGGCTAGCTTTTTAAGACATTTTGAGCACCAAATCTATTTTACATAGTGTACACATTTAGGATGCGACCAGAAAAATTTGGAAAATCCTTAAATTAAAAAATTTTGCGTAAATTGTACCATGTCCCCTTAAAATCAGTAAATAAATAATTCTCATTTCTCTCAATAGAGCATTCAGATCAACGAATGGTTTTATTCGATTTGGTATTCTATACACAATTCACAATAAATATACTCCAATCACATAGCTGGGACATTATGCAATCCTATTCCAGTTTTAATAATGGCAATTTCATTTCATATATTTGTACAATTATAATGCTCACGTAATGATACAACTGAGCCCAGTATTCGCTCTATATCTATATTGTGTGTGTGTGTGTTTGCGTGTAAAACATTACAGATGTATCCCAATCATCCCACACATTTCTGGGAAGCGGAGAGATTAATCGTTTCAACTGTTTGAGAGAAGCTCCCAAACAGTAATTTCTTAGCTTGCCAATAGTTACAACTGTCTGTCCTTCGTCTCCCGTCAATCATCATAAAACTAGATAACATAATATAAGTGATGGAACTTTTCTATATTTCAAAATATCATGTATCTGGATTGATTGATTGGATATTAACGTCGCACTGTTAAACTACTCGAGGGCTTTTGGTGACGGGCCTCGTAATTCTGAACCATGGTCAAGTGACATGGACAACACCTGAGCTGTCACACCCCTCTCCTAACTACCACACCACACCAACGGGAGGACGTTTCAGCTCTCAACAGATTTAGCGTGCATCGCTGACATACACGGCGAGTCTTTTGTGGTACTGGGTTCAAAGTCGTGACAAGGCAAGCCACGATCCGATACCTATACCACTCGGCTACTACGGCCATATCATGTATCTGGAAGTAACATAACTCAAGCTAGAAACTTAAAGACTGTGTGAACAATATTGATACATTTTTATTAAAAAAATGCAATATGCATGCATTTTTTAAATTTCATTTTGAATCTTTGTTTCATGTTTAATATACTTGACACATATTTGTAAAAAGAAAGGGAAAAGGAAAATATAACTGTTCGTTATCATAAGAAATGCTAGATGATAAAAATATTTACTTTGCGATCATTACATCTTTGCAATTCAAATCACTGAAAGAAAATGAAATGTGTTTCTTTTTTTAATGAGAATAGGAATAAGTATGCAATGATTAAAAATGCATACTTTTTTAAATATATATATAAATGAACTCTTTATAAAGGTATAAATAATGATTTTTAAAAAGACTTTACATGGAATTTAGGTATGGGGAAGAACTATTTTTATATTTATTAACTATAAACTATCGTGCGTTTTTATGAGTGTAGTGTGCAATAATTATGAAAAATGCCTTTTTATATATCTGTTTCTGTATAGGGTGTATTAAAAATCCATTAAAGTATCATTAATTTATGCACTTTACAGTGTTCGAAAATAGGAAAAATAGAGCATCTACAGAATGATTTTCTGAGAGAACTAACTCGTAAAAATATTATGATTAATTATATCTCCAACCAACTCTTAAGACAAGCCCGTGAAAGAATTTTTCTTTGCGATGTTAATATTTCTTGTGTACTTATTCTATAAAAAATTATAAGTAAATATTCTAAAGTTTATGATAATTTATTATTCCTAAGTGCTTTATATTGATTTGCTATTTTGATTTTTATTATAAGGATAATTTATACAGACATATGTTTTGTTTCTTCTACTTAAGTCTTGCTTTCCGGAAATCCAAATTTTAACAGTGTTATTTCGCAGAACACATGCATAATTATCTCAGCAGTAATTAAACAAGTACAATTATAATCCCATATATGTAATACATGTACTCTGTATTTTTATTTCCATTGAAAACACCATTAAATGTTCTCGAAATAACACTTGTGTTTTATTTAATATTGGCTTTATTCGGGAATTTAGTTACTATCAAATTAAATTAATATTATTTAAGAATTGTAATGCTTCAATTTCATTCCGTACTTGTAAGCTGCTGTCCATGTATAAATTACTCAGATGGCCTTTTTATATTTGGCATTAACACCAGGAGAATGTTTAAACAGAAAATAATGCGCTTAAATTGACTTACGGCAAAAGTACTTAAATTTTCTTTCATTACGTTCGAATGTGTATTTAATGCATGTCGCCGGAGTCTATCAACTTTAACCAAAACAAATAAGACTTCCGTCCAAAACATTCACTCACTTGATCGGCTAAGAGCTCTAAGACCGATCGTAAGACATATTAAATAGTTCTCTGCCAATGAAAGACGAAAATAAAAATAAATAATGCGAAATCTGAGATGGCTTATCTTCTTTTGGCATCTCCGTCTCTTCAGCCGGCGCCACTATGTCGCCAACATGCCGGAACATCGGCGCCATGGCCAGCTTTTATGTTCTCGACCGAATGGCATCGTTGAATAATATTTGCTTCCCATTTCTCTCGAAGCGAATGGCAACAGTGATGGAAGAGTTCCCTGGAGCCGCACTTTAGGACAGAGATTTCTTTTATACTCGTATGTATTCATGAGAATGGGACGCAACTGTACTATAGTTGCGTGGCATCTTATTTGTGCATTTGGCGAGTTTTTGAGATTTGTTTTCCCTTAGTCAATCGAGATGCATTAAATTTTGAATTTTTGCTTTCTATGTTATGGAAAAAAAGTAGAAATGCAAGGAAACTACTTTGTGACAACACTTATTGACATCAGACGTAGTTTTGTGACGAATCAGTGGCGTTGTTATTATGCTTCTGAGCAAATCCAGTCCAGTTAAGTAATAAAAACGGGGGGAATATAATTTATTTTAAATCGCAAATTTATGAATTGATTTGTTAAAAAGAATGGAACACACATAATCTCCAAACATTTTTGAGCAAAGGTACAAATATTATAAATCTTATGTGGTGTACACGAGGAAGACGGGGAAGGGTTGCCCCCCTATAGGACAACAGATTTTTAATTTTTACCATAGATATTAACCCTCGGTGGTTTGGTGTACGAGTTTTTAGAATGTACCCTCCCCCCATAAGAGAGGTTTGTGTACGCCCCTAATATTCCATAATTTAATTCTTAACATAAAGGTTCTTTCAAAAAATTTATTTTACACAGCGATATTCTGAGATGAAACCAAAATTCCTCTTTGTGTTATAAATAATTAATTCAGTACTTTCAAATATTTACTTGCGATCAATTCGATGCCACGATTAATTGGTTTTACTCTTGGTGGATGCTTCTATTTCATGCAATATTAGCTATACTTTCATTGTGAATATTTATTGGAGATATTTTTCTAGAATTCCATATATAAAAAGACGTAGCAAAATTTATGAAGGAAGATTTTAATTTTTATTTTTATATTATAGAAATATAGTTCAGTCTTAACTTTTTGGTGCGGGAATTTGTAACTAATATCACACTCTTGAGCCTGCAATGAAATCTTCGAGATACACTCAGTTTTGTCCCCTCTTTTTTCCCGGCAAACCTGTATTTATTTTTTAAAAAAAGATATCAAATGAACTTTATATGTTCATTTCCAACGAAAATTTCTCTATACGGATATTAAGAAAGAAGACGAAAAATTACCTTAAGGAGTTACTGTATGAACATTATTAGTCACTGTGAGTCTAGATGGACTGCACGAACATGGATTGCGCAAAATAATGTGGTAACGAACACAAACATCTACATTTATCTATAATCATCTACTATTATATATAATCTCCTACTTCATTGATTATTTATACGTTATTCGTTAGAGATTCATTTGCGGTGATGCGTTGTTCTACCTCCAAGTACCAATTTGGCTGGAGGGAAGAAACCCGAGATAGAAAGGATAGACCTTCATTATAGCCCATTGTTACAATGTATTAATTCAATTTCAAGTTTGTTACCAATATTTTTTGTTGGATAGATAAACAGTAGAACGTCGTTCATCCGAATCAATTGGGACCGAACACCTTCTGTATACGCGATTGTTCGTATAACCGAAAACCGAATGCGATGCATGCAGTATAGGACACCGGACACTATACGAATATTGAAATCACCACATGTGGGAAACGCGCTTGAAGGAAAAGCAAAATAGTTTCAAAATGTCGCAATTTTACCTTTATTGTGGAAAATATTCCCTTATTTATTGTTATACCATTGTACACCTTCGCTTTTCGCTGCAAGGACACTGATGATTCTCTAGAGCAGCAGCAGTAGTTGAGTAGGACAGCACTCTGATTGTTGTTCGAAGCACTCCATACTGCCTCTAACGCAGAAAACGTGTCAACATTTGTTGGACCCTTGCTACTTTCGTTGTTGTTGCTGCCCTCGTCTTCATCCGCTTCATCGGCGACAGGATTGGATTCTTCTTGCACGGAAGTCACACTCTCGTCATCATTTAGCATTTGAAATTCACAGTCTTCTGCATCACATGCTATCCATGTTTCTGCGTTTTCTTCTACGTATTCTTGAAATCCTGGAATCGATTGAACAAAGTTGGTAATCTCATCCCTGTGATACACCCTCTAATTTGGAAACCAACTGACCTAATATTCCGCTCAGATGTTTGCCAAATCACACAACTGAAATTCCCCAAATATCTCTGACCTTGTATTTTCCAGTCTCTTTTGGCCTCACGCGAAACAACTGTTGAGCATTCCATTGTTCGAAAACGTATTCGTGTACAGTGCAATAGAACGTCGTTTATCCGAACCAATTGGGAACGGATACCGTTCGGATAACCGAAAACTGAATGCAATCCATGCAGTATATGAAACCGGATACTATCATAATATTGAAAATCACATCCCTTGCGGGAAACATGCTTGAGGAAAAAATAAAATGGGTGCAAAATGCCTCAATTTTATCTTTATTGTGGAAAATAATCACTTATTTTTCGCTGCGCAATTGTACATCTTCGTTTTTTCGCTGCAAGGTCTCTGATTCTTTTGAGCAGCAATAGTTGAGTCGGATAGCACTCTGATGGTTGTTCGTAACACTTCATAGTTGTCTCTAACGCAGAAAATGTGTCATTTATTGATGGACACTTGCTACTTTCGTTGTTTTTGTTGTCTTCGTCTTCATCCATTTCATCATCAACAGGGTCGGATTCTTCTTGCATTTCAGATGTAAGAATTTGTTGTCAGAAATTGTTGACTTTCCAACATTTTAAAACTGTGCGAGAGACGCTTGACTTTTCCCTTCGCGAGACGGTTCAATATTTCAAGTTTTGTCTATATGTACGTAGCACTTCCGTTTTGAATTCGAAGCCATAGTAGTTCACAACTCAACAAAAGAGCACGTATACACCCCCTCACTTGGAAACCAAATGAACAAATATTCATCAAAGATGTTTACCAAATCACAAAACTTAAATTCCCTAAATATCCCTGACCTTGGGTTTCCCCGTCACTTTTGGTCTCACGCGAAACAATTGTTGAGCGTTGCACTGTTCGAAAACGTATTCATATGCAGTAAATGTAGTTGGCCCGGATATTTGACGCTTCGGATAATAAACATTCGGATAAACGACGTTTTACTGTACAAATAGTTGATAAAAGAACTCGCGTCCGATATTTGACGTTCCGGATAATAAATATTCGGATAAACAACGTTCTACTGTAATGAAAATCTAATTACTAAAGATCTTGCTGAATCAGCTGCGGAAATTAAACAAATTGTCACCCATACGGCTCTTTACCTCTAATAAATATATAGAACTTGCAAATATTTGCTCTATAATATCCTTTACCAACCTCAACAGCTTATTTCGAAATGGCTCAGCAGTCGGCATCGTTGGAAGTGACATAGAACTGCATTCCTACTTCCAGACATATTTGTTATCCACAGAAAAGGCTTCACGCATACAAAAAAGCAACTCAACTCTTCTAAATGGACTGCAAACCGCGAGGGAATGGCATCTTTTTCAGCACTCTAGAGATTCGTTTCCTATCCCTCCCCCCTTCTCCTCGAATCGTCTCATGAGCGACTCAAAGCAACAGGTGTTACAAGGACAGCTCCTCTGCCAGCTCCTTGAATAATTCATGAAGTGATATCGGTATTTCAAAGAGATCTTTAGGTTGGACCTAATATTTTGTTGATCGTAGACGACAAACATTTTTATACTTTAAAGCTGCCATATCAACAAAAGTAAAAAAAAGAAGGAATTCTTTTCGAGTGAAAAAAAGTATAAATTCTTTCAGAAAGGGGCCTTTTTTCTTATTTTAAAGTTTGTTATTTGACTAATAGACTCGAAAGTCTGCATCTCATCTTCATTTTCTTTTGAAGTCTTCAATTCGTCGAGAAATTTTTCCCTAGAGGAAAACTGAAAAGTATTTTTCTAACACGAATGTTTTTTTGATAAATATTGCTTTTTCAATGTTTGTAATATTCTTAAAAGTAAAAAATAAATATCATCATTATTTTATATTTATCAAAGAAGTGTAAGCGCTTTTATTTTGCATAGTAAGAAAGACATATATATTTAATTCTCAATAGTAAGATGAACAATTTTTTTACAATGAAAAGGAGGACGAAAAATTTAAGTAAAAATTCCAACGTAAATATATGAAATATTTTATTAAGGTTACACTTACACTCCTTTTAATTACTTATTTAAACGAGTATTTTTCCATTTAATATTTTTTTTTGTCATCACACACACACATATCATTTTTTTAATAGATCGGAAAATTCGGAGCAAAAATATCTTTCTTACTAAATTTTACGTAAGCCCTGTAGCTGATATATTAACATTCAATCTTGATTTCTCACTTGTCCAAAATTCATTACCAACAGAAAAAATTCTTTCGACTGCTGTATTAATTCCAGGGCAGCACAAAGTAAATTCAACGAGAATAACTAAATTTTCATCTTTTATCAATTTCAATATGTTGATTTTCTTGTTGTTCTAATTTATTAGAATGTAAATATGCATTCAGGCTTCTTTCTTCTTCAAACAGACAATTGTCATCCAATTTTAATATATCGGGCATTTTTTTCAATAAAAACTCAACACAATTTTCTATATCTGTCCAATTTACTTGCGAGGAAGACAAAAGATAACATTAAGAATTGTTATTTCTTGTGATATTTTTTCAGTCCATTCTTCGACATATTGGAAACATGTTTGGTTCGTCTCTGAATACAGAGATTAACAGATCATTATTTAAATATTGGAAAGGAGGACAGGTAGGAGGACCATTTCGAGGAAGGCAGAACCTATAAAAGGAGGATTTTCCTCCCTAAAGGAGGATGGTTGGTTACCTTATTAATAATTATGTCCCTTTTCCTCTTTATTGAAATCCGACGATGGTCATGGTCACAAGTTTGGAAGTCAGAATGTTTTTATCCAATCGATCTCTTACTCAATACTAGTCGTGGTAGTCGCGTATCCAGGGTCTTTCGTGAACTCGTAGCTGGCATTCTTTCCGTCAATTTCCTCACTACAGGCTGTTGAGGCTTTGCATACTCATGTTGGCTGATGCAAGTTTAGGTGCAGTTCGAGACACTTGACCATGGTTCACAATTACTAGGTCTGTCATCAACAGCCCTCGAGTAGCTTCGAAAGGTTGTATGTTTATAATTAAAAGGTTAAATCACACGCGCGCTTTTGTCAATAACTTGGAAAGAAAAGAGAATATTTCAGACACATTTTAAAATGTATTTCAATAATATGTGCTATCATTCCATGTTATTTTAAAGCTTGAGTAGTAACATATTTATTGTGGACCACAATTGTGGAGGAAAATTGTGCTTTTAACCCCTTTTATAATTTTCACTTGTATGTAACATAATCTTTAAACTCAATTTTTACCCCCTTTAAATGGTCAGATTAATACGAAATTTTGCTCACATGTCTAAGACCGATGACAATACAACAGTTTAATATTTTTTTCTGTTTTCCTGATTAAGATCATCAGGACTGACGGTTCCCAATTTTCAGATCCCATCCCTCATCTGGCGACTAAAAGATTAAATTACACAACTTAGTCCGATTAACTATAAAAGGGTATTTTTAGCTTTTTTTTAATGTAATTTATTACTTATATAAATGAAATAAATTTCCCAATGCTGGTAATTTTGATTTATGCAATCCACTGTACTTCTAGATTCTAAAGAAGCGCTTAATTTTACTTATTTGTAAATTTAAAATATTTAAAATCTCTCTATATATTTACAAATGGGAGCTAATTTTTTAAGCAATAAAAGTTATTTCCACAATCTATAAACTTTACTTTTTATAAGTTTATATATATAATGATCATTTCAATTACAAAACTAATGAAATTTTTAACGAAAACACGTCATTCATTTTCAAATCATTTTGATAAAATCTGGACAAGAAGAGCTGAACACAGAAATACAATTATACATGATATTCATAAATTGCTCTTTCTTTAATTGCTTTAAAATATACAAGGATTAAATATGTTTGTAAAACCCCTTATCATGAATAAGTGTTTCTCACTAAAAATTATATTTTATTACAAATCTTTGCCAAATAAATGTAAAGAAAAAATGTAATATTCAAATTTTTCAGTCAAAAGACAAAAATATAATTGAAATCTCAAAACTATATATTTAAATTTTAAAGATTAAAATGTATTCACAGAAAGTAAAATTATTTTTCCATGATGTTGAAATGCTTAGTTATTACTTAAAATTATAGTTTTTTTTTGTTTTATTTTTGTGATTCATTTCATGTTAATGGTCTACAAAATTTATAAATGATTTTTACAGAATTTTAAAGAAGTAAATTGAAAAGTATGCATGTTTTAAAAAAGCAAATGTTTTGCAAAATATGAATTATATTTTTAAAAATATCATTCCAACTCATTGAAATTCTGTATTAAATCCTACATTTGTTTAACAAACCTCGAAAACATTCAAAACATTGTAGCATATAAAGGTATTTATGTTTATTATTTGACGTGTGCTTAATACTATAAAATTTATAGTCAAAACAATTCTCAGCATCCTTTTAAACCCCAAATTGCAGTTCCGTACCATTTAAAGCTGCAAAGTATTTCTCTAAATATACTAATTTACCGCTGTAAGTAAACATATACAGATTAAAAACTTTCAGCAGTCTAGATTATCTAAACACACAAAACAAGAAGAAAACATGAAATAGTTTTATTTTTAAAATAAGTCCAGTAAACTTCATAAACGTGCTCATATACTATTTTAAGTTCGTTTCCACGTGTTAAAGCGTGCATTAAACTGTAACCGACCACTCATTATGCATACAATTAAGCCCCCTCTCCTTCCCCAGAGTGCATGGAGCAGAAATTACCCTTTTATGCCCCGATTAACTCTTTCGTAGTTCGCACTTACAGTAGAAAGGATAAGGAAAGAAAAAATAACCTTTTTTCCCCTCTCTCCCCATAGCTTTTAAGGGGCATAAAACCTCCTCTCGTAAAACTTTTCTCGTTTGAGTTACTTTCGTGGCAAAAGGTAGTGAATATCAACTAGAATTTAAGTATCGCAGAGAAACTCTGTTCACTTTTTCGAGGGGGCAATTTTTGTTTTTCTTTTTATTTCTCTCGGGATAAATCCTCGATACTTCAAGACTGTTTCGTAAGCTTGACAAATTCCCGGTCTTTTAGGGTCTAGATCGTAATCCTCGCGTTCCGCACCTAACTTTTTTTTATTGTTTTTATGCCCTGAAAAGCAGAGATTTTTGTTTAATTGTAAGGAAAGTTTTGCTAAACGTGAATACAATATATCAGCTTAAAATCCTGACTTAGAACAATAAAGGACGCGTAAAATTATATAAATGGATACGACGGAATTAATAGTTTTTTCTTTAATGTGTCACAACATCTTTTTCAAAAAAAATTAATTCTGTGTATTACAGCGTTTTTAAACTGTGGGGCGCACCCACACCCCCGTAGAGGGGCATGACAAGCCTACGAGGGGGCGCGAGTATATAGAAATGTCGAAAATAAAAGATTTAAAAAATTACAACTTTATTTAAAGGTAACAAAATAAAATGCATTCTGAAATAATAAAAAAATAAAATACACATTTACACTGATATAATATACTTATAAATGTATCATTACTTTACGCGCAATGCATTTGACAACTAATCTCTCCATACTAAGTTAAGAACAATTTTAATAATTACTAGTGACTGTATGGTTTATAATTAAGATTGCCTATTGTCTTTAGCTCTCTCCCATGGGCTTGTCATATACAGAATTTAATGCTTATCTTTATAAATTGTACAGTTTATGAGATTAAAATCTCGTTGTATCATTAACGACAAAGTAATTTTGATTGCATTCAATACATTGATTTTGTATGAGGGGGGGGAGGACACAATGAAAATTATGACTGAAAATTGGGACACAAATATTGGAAGTTTGAGAACCACTGGTATTATGCAAAGTGTTCAATATTAAATTTATGGTTTGTTTTCCTCTTGCGGGTGTGGATATTTTATTACTATTATTGTTTCAATGCAAGCCGTTAATAGATAACCTTGCTATTAAAATCTCATATTCACTTCAATAATTTCTAGCTCTTTTAAGATAAATGTGTATGAGGGGGATAACTTAGTGGCTTTGGTCACTAGCTCGTGTCGGGAGTTCGAGTCCTAGTGCTATTTAAAACACGTGTGTAGAGGAGCTGATGCACTTTAAATCGGTTGAGGTTCAAAATCCTCAGGTTGTTGTAGTTAGGAGAAGGGAGCTCCAGCTCGGATGTCGCACCCAGGGACGTCTTGAGGCAGGAGTCAGCTGTACCTGGGTGCAGGGCCTCACATTCGTTGGGGACCTCGTTTGAGTCTCAACTCAGTCTTAAAAAGATCATGATCCGGATAATTTTAATGGGGTTATATATTATTTCCGTACATATTCTCCGAAAAAGAGGAATTTTCGAACTGCATGCCAATTGGCAAAAGTGATAAGATTGTATTATTGTGTGAGGACTATTGCCCATGTCTATGCCTATGCCTAGTACCATAAACAATTATTCAACTCATTGAGTCAAAATGCGGCCATCGGTTTGTGCTTAGGTTTTTCAAATCGTCAGTCGTGCACATTTGTTTGATTCAAATTACCGTTTGTACGAGTATTTGACCATGCACGATGTACAGTGTCTAATTTAAAGATCTCAAGTAGGGCCTACATTTACATAGGGGCCTAGGGCCTTAATATTTGCTTAAGCCCAGGATTTTAAAGTGTCTTAAAAAGTTCCCGAAAAATAGTTCGTTTTATGGAAAATTTGTTATACAGAAGTTCATCTTTCAACTTATTTAAAAACCACATAAAACAAATTTTAAATTCATAAACACTATATATTAAAAAAAGTAATTACTCGAACCTTTTTGCAAATCAATATATATTTATTTTATACATCTTACCTATAAAAAAAAGAAAAACTGCAAGAAACGTTTCTTGATGCCAATATCTATTTCAAGAATTAATTATTATTATTATTATTTTAATGATCAAGCATGTACGTTTTGACATTTTCGAGGTACAAGAAATGAAGTTATCAGTACGACTAATCAATATTACAAATGAACGGAGACTAGTCTAAGACATGAGACTCTACTGAGGGTAAAAGAGGATATCGAAAATGTTTCCAGTAAACTGGTGAATGGGGGGTTAAAGGGTGCACTTCTTGGATGAAATGCAAATAATTACCTTGCTCTTGGCGAGTTAGGCCACTAATAAAACCAGTTCAAGGTATATGGACATCATAAAATGTTTTTAAAGAGAAAATAGCTCGAAATGTTCAGAAATACTTCAAAAATAGTTACAAAAAAAACTGAATCGCAAAAGAAAAATTTCGTTGCATAGAAAATGCACTTCGCTATTGGGAGGTTATTTTACGAAGAAAATCGTGATATGTTCTTGGTTCCAGTAAAAAATTTACGATTTATAAAACTTCGCAGTATCGAGGTTCGTTATATAGAGGTTTATTTATAATTTTACTCCTCTTCATAAAAATAACACTCTAATTTCGAATTATATTCGACCGTGCAGAAGTGTTAATATATGTACAATGTATGCATCTATAATATACATGCATAATACATGCGTTTTTAAATATGTATTAGGACACCAGCAATCCCTTGATAGCAGTGATAAAAATTCAGCACAGGAAGTGCACGACTCCAGTGGACAGGATGCATTTTAATCCCACGGGACAGGAGTTGTCTCTGTTTATGAGATTACCGAAACTTAGAGCTTCCCATGGGAGGGAAGAATTGCGTCCGAACAAAACAGAATTCACTGAGGAATTCTGTTCGCTAAGCCGCGCCACGTGCTCGGATGTTTGAAGGTATTACCGAAATTCTTCTGGCACAGCTAAGCCTCCGTTATAGAGGAAAGCGAAGGAAAAGGGTAAGGCATGAGAATTTATTTGAATCGCTTCGAATTCCTCTTCATTTCCCAAGACACTCGGCATGAGAAGGAAATATTGGGATAAATCTTTTTGATTGTAATGGGGATTCTTTATATATACATACATATATCGAAGTATTGTTCAAATTTAAGTATCCGTGAAGCGTATATATACGTATAACCGCAAAAGAATTTCGAAATCTTCAAAGAGAGGGAAAGTGCTTTGAGACAGGGTTTTTGCAATAGTTGATAGGACACAAAAGATGAAGGATTCGATTTGGAAAGAATCAGAAGGGGGAGAGGAGGTATTCGAAATACACCGTCGAAAAATATTACTTTCTGTAAGCACTTTAAAAAAAATTGTTCCATCCATAATGCAATCGTCATAAGGGAATGATTTGGGCACAAATTGATACGAAATGAAATTCCAAATTCTAAACTGATTTTGAATTGAAAAGGATACTTTTCGCGGTGGGGAAATAAATTACCTTGTTTCTTCGCCTTCTTGGGGAAAATACATAGAAATAAGTTTTTGTTCCTGTGATATTAGAATTCCTCTGATCCAAAGGATAAGAAATTGCCTTTATTCATAAAGAAGACAACTTTTCCGGAAAAAAAGATATTACGGAGAAAAAAAATAAAATGAAATGTTTTTCCCTCCCTTGTGTTTGTCATAAACTACTTCTGGGGAAATAAAGATGAAATTGAAAACGACGAGCGAATTTTCAAATAGGCGTTAAAATCTTTCGCCAAAATGTGTTTCCTTAGAGACGTAGATTTTTCCAATGCAATTTCGCAAACAAAAATTTGCATAAGAGGATAGAGAATTTGTATAGAATGGAAATAGTACATTTTTTCTCAGTTGAGAAAAATTTCAATAAAACCATAATTCTGTTACGTTATTGGAGCAATACGCTGAAAGAAAAAAATAATAGCTTATGCTTTTCAATTTAATTTTCTACTCTTTCCAAGAAAATGAAGTGTATCGTATATTTTATTAAATTCTCTTTTAAGCAGCAAAGAAATGAGACGACATAATTTAGTTTAAATTGATTTCCAAAAAGAAATGCATGCGAACTGTGTAACTCGCCTATTTAAAAGTACTGTCATGAAGATTATTATGTTAATCCTACTTTTAAGTGGTTGATGTAAGTATCGTTAACTCCCTTTTATAAATTAATACTAAAAGTTAAGAATTAAAGTAATTTTTTTGTATTTAAATATGCATAATATTTCATATAAAATATTCAAAATTCTTAGCCTTATTTAATGCGATACATGTTCTTGCATATATATATTTCTACATTAACGTAAAAGTATTTTTCTAAATTTAATTTTTTAAGATCTATTTGAATTATAATCTTTTGTCTAGAAATAGTTACTAATAAAAGTATTCTTTATTAGTCATCATAAATCCCATACCCTTATCATAATCCTATAACGCACAATTTCTCAAATTGTAGGGAGCATCCACCTAAGAGGAGTGTGATGACTCTACAAAGGAGGTGCAAGCATATGGTAAAGTGGAAAACAAACGATTTTTTTAAAACACAGTATATTAATTTACTGTCCGTAAACAAAAAAAAAACATTTTGGTATCATAAAAAATAAAATACACATTTACACTGATATAATACACTTATAAATGTATCAGTACTGCACAATGTATTTTATAATTAATTTAACAATATTAAGTTAAGAACAACATTATTGTTACCAATGACTTCATGGGCTTGTCATACATAAAATTTATACAAAAATGAACACTCTTCTCCATAATTTGTACGGTTTATAATTAATCCCTCAACTGTCAGTTAAAAGTTACGCGATTCGCTAAGGATAAATAAACAAATCCTCTGAAATAAGTAAATCCTTCGAAAATACTGTCAATGTCCTCTTATTGCATTCCAAAGCATTCGGAATAATTTTGTGTATAGGAGTGCACAGAAAAGATCAGGCTTGTGAACACGTACATATATGTCCGAGCAATTAATGGTTTGCTTGAGCGAGACGTTTATATACGCATGTGGCCCTTAAGACGTTAAATTCGTATTCTAACCTTAGCCAAATTTTAGTATTATTGAATTCAATTTATTGTTATTGCATGGAGGGGGGACGGGGATGAAAATTATAATTGAATATTGGGTTGCAAATATTGAAACTTTGAGAAGTACTGCTATAACGCTTATCTGCAGTTGTATTTTTTACCATCTATAAAGCTTACGGGTTTCTAATGGAATATACATTATTTAATAATTCTACTAGAAAAATGTTACGTAAATCTTGAAACGTTTAAAAATTAAAGGTAAACGTGTAAACCCTTATGTACCAAGATCCCAAAGCCACCAGACGTTACTTATTTTCTAACAAATGAAATATATATGATGAGGTAGTGCTGGTATAAACTTTGAGTGCGCGCATACCTGCTAGCTTGTCCCGACGGCCAATTTACAGGTAACAGGTGTTAAAGGTAGGTAAAAACAGTACTAACTTTTCTCAAATTCTAAAGGTTGATTTTTACGTATGTTTTAAAACACATCGTTAAAAAATAATAATCAGTACTGCCAGACACGTACCATCGGCGGTAAATTTTAACATACGCTTAAAAGTTTCCAAAAAAGTCATGTAACTTTTCTTATTTTCTAAAGCTTGAAATTTATACTCGGTGAACTATTTCAATATTTGTTGTAAACTGCTACACCAATCGGATGGGCCGAACATCCCTCCAGACAAACCCAAAGGGTCGCTATTATACGTATAAGCGCAGGCGTGATAGTTTGATAGTTTTATAACAAAGCATTATCAAATATTGTTATTAATAGTCTAATGGAAGACTTCAGTAGTAATTAAGAAATATTTTCACGCTTAATTATAACGGCAATTATTGCATAATATAATATAAATACATTTGAATTCATAATGATACTTATGAACAAACCTCTGCTGGCTTATGAAGAATGTATTTTACTGGCAATATTCAGAAAACTCTTATGGTTTTAAACAGCAATCAATTTAATAAAATAATAGTTTTTTGGCCTCTGGTAAGAAGCAAAGGGATAAAAATTTTACCATGAGAAAATTTCGAAATAATTCATGTAAATAGTAATCATTAATCAGAGTAAGTTAACTGAATTTTTTTAAAAAGTTTTCAAACTTCATTATCATTATCATTTAAGTTTAATATCTTATCATCAATCCAGTGTTGATATTGAATATCTTTATTATCTTCAGCAGCATCTTTGGTATCTTCTGTAAAATAAATAATATGATTAAAAATGAAATAGTTTTACAAGTTTATGTAAATAATTCAAAGGGAAAGTAGAATACCTGATTCATCTTGAAGTGATTCACTAACAAAGGCCGTTAACTGCTCCCTATCAAATCAGTTGAAATGCGATATTGATTGTTTTCCAATGTCTACCCATTATTTTACGGACTAAAATACTAAGTTCCTTCATATGAGCAGAGACTAGTGATGTAATTAGCACGTCGAAACTGCAGCAAAAGCTCACTCTTACACATTGGTAAGTTGCTCGCATCAACGTTTTTAAGATTATTTCGATTGAACTCTCTTCATTGACGTCAGAAACCATTTGAAGTCTGGCAGCATCTACGTCAATCATTCCGGGGACGTTATAAAGTTCACAAATAAATTTTTGTATTTTGTTAAACACATTTTTCACTGCTTCAAAGTCTCTGAATAAATCTGGATTGCCGAATTTCATAAATGCTTCCTGGTACTCTTCATTTTTCTTCAGTATATTGAATGGCTTTTGCTTGTCTTTTTTTTAAAAGAACAAGATAGTAATTGCATCCAATTATTACATGAAATCCTGGTAAACACCAGCTTAAATGGTGTCCTGAGTGTTCGTAAACTTTAGTGATATCAATATATCTTACTTTATCTCCTAAGTCAGTTAATGTCCACATATGGTAATCATCATTTTTTAAATGACGCATATTGCCCAACATAATTGCTGCAATGTCGGTATCAGAACATCGAATAACGAAATTAGCTTGAGCATAAATATTGCAGATAGGATCAATTATTTTAGTGTCAGCATCCTCATGATCAGTACACGTTAGATTTTCAACAATATTAGATATAACTATATTGTTAGTGACAGTAAAAGAGTGACATTTCTTGAAATTAACGACAGTATTTTTGTTGTTCATAAATGGTACCATCTCTTCAGTATACCAGTGTAGTATAAAAAAGTCAACAAGAGCTTGTTTGAACCGTATATTTTTTTAATTCTTTGGCGAAATCAGTCGGTCGAACATGATCAGGTCTAGTGATATTAAACCGCAATGGTGTCGATTCGTGTCGGAGATATGTTTCGTAATCTTTTATAGACGGAGAAAAGTATTAATCGAAAATAATATCAAATCTTTTTGCATTTAATTGTGTGGCCCTATGTAAAACATTTTTTTTTTGAAATACTGCCTAACGTTTTGGGGACATTTTTAATTTGTGAAGTAGAAAAATTAATCAATTACTACAATGTAAGACGGTGGATTATGTTCGACATCTTTTTCCAAACATTTCGTTAAAATAGATTTTTGAGTGTTACAAATTCCACTATCAAAATGGCGCAAGGATAATGGAACTGGAGTTACGGGATGTGTAAAAATTTTTGCCATATCGACTTTGTGATCGATAGAAATACCGAGTATACGTCCAAAACGAGTATATGTCTGTTTTTTTTTTATTTTAATAAATATTTTTAAAAATATATAGTATTCGTACATTTTTTATTTTTTTTATTTTTGTTGAAGAAATAAATATATCTTATGCAGTTTATTTTTACGTTAAGAAATATCTTTAAATGATGCAAAATTAATATATAATAAAACTGTAAATATCTCTATTACTGACCTCTTTTCTTTGCTTCGTAGCGGAAATAGAATTGTTTCAAACATGTCCCACTGTGCGGCACGCTGAATCCTATTGGTAGATTGGTTTGGCACGCCACAGCTTAAAAGGTTGCGAACCCCTGCTTTAGGCTAAATGGAAACAACATATAACTCAAACGCGAGATAAATTAGAGCTTTTCCCCCTAATTGGCCGGAATTCAGCATTGAATATGTACAATAAGTTACTTCTCTACACTGCCGTTCTGCATCCAATTTTGACTTATGGATCGCCTGTGTGGGGTTATGCTGCAGATTCTAATATTAAAATTCTCGAGGTTGCTCAGAACTCGTTGATTAGAAATATTGTTAAAGCAGATAGATATACTAGAAATTCAAAAATTTATGAAGATATTAAAATTCTACCTTTTAAAAACTACATTCAAAAACTGGCAATTTCATTTTTTAATAACTTACCTAATATCAATAATCATAATGTTAAAATGCTAAATAACTATATTCCAGTGCCAGATCTCAAGAAACCTAGGAGAATCCTCCTAGACTCGTATAATCCCCCCTAACATTTAATTTAGTCACTCGCCGGGTGGTGAGTGACCACTATCCTTGCTGAATTTTTATTAAATTTTAATTCTCAGTTTTATTTTTTATTTTTCTTAACTTCTTAACTTTTTACTAAATTGCAACCCCACACAGGCTAGTTTTCTAGACCTCCCCTTTGATTTGTTCCAACGCATCAGTGCAGCCAATTGAGTGCCTACTCTCGCAGTGCCAAAGACCAATCACAGCAGGGTCCTTCAGACATCATCAGGACATTCCCGCCGAAACTGTATTGAAGAACAACTCTGTTCCTGTAACCACGCCTTCTTGCCATGTTCGATCCACCAATAAGGACACTCTCTCTCAGGCAGGCCCACACACATCAGGCCACATCAACAATCTCGATATGGGATGGAGGAACTCTTCGCGCTCCATTTCCCAGTGACATCCAGCGTCGTCGTCTTTAGACTAAACACCAAAACGCACACAAATAAAGAGTAGGGGGGAGAATTAGACGAGATGTCTCTCACACTCAAGTGGACGAATAATGACATTGCATTCATACGCATAGCGACCCTTTAGGTGTGTCTGGGGGATGTTTGGCCCATCCGATTGGTCTGGCAGTTTACAACAAATATTGAATTAGTTCACAGAGTATTATATATAACTATCAAGCTTTAGAAAATAAGAAAAGTTGCATGACATTTTTGGAGGCTTTTAAGCGTCTGTTAAAATTTAACGCCGATGGAACGTGTCTGACAGTACTGATTATTAATTTTTAACGATGTGTTTTAAAACAGACGTAAAGATCAACCTTTAAAATTTGAGAAAAATTAGTACTGTTTTTACCGACATTTAACATCTGTTATCTGTAAATTGGCCGTCGGGACAAGCTAGCAGATATGCGTGTACTCAAGGTTTATACTAGCACTACTTTATCCTGTATACACTTGGTTCTTTTTTTATGCGGTAGATGCGTTCCAGGGAAATCCGCATAAAAAAAATCGCACAAAAAGACATACATTTATATGCAAATGATGGATACGTTCCATTTATTCAAAAAATCGCATAAAACCCAAATAATGTTTTAAAATGCACCGAAATCGCATAAAAAGATTTATAAATAATAAGATTTATTTTTTTCCATCATATTTTAATAAATGGCACATATGTATGTTAAAAAACAAAACAAAACTTAATATGTAACAAAAAACAAAACTTCATTTAAAATCATATTAAGAATGTTTTCATCATTATTCGCTGTCTGATAATGTGCGAACCCGTTTGTGGATTGGTGCAAGATCACTTTCATCACTTGAAGACAAAATTACGTCATCAGATCTACATGGTAATGCTTCTTCAGGAACTTCAGTGATTTTTTTCTTTGACAAGGTAGTCAGAAATCAAACTCTGTGATGGCACTAGTTCTTTGTAGAGTTCTCTGTAGCCAGACATACAAAATTTCAGATCACGTTGGAATTTTTAAGGCGCGTTCTACATCATTATCATTTTGAATAAAAAAAAAAATTTGCCAATTTACCGGAAAGTTGAAGGCCTTCCCGAAGTAATTTTTTCGTCCAGTGGAGTAACATCTTCTTCCGGTTCGCTATCTACTGTTTCCAAATCTTTAGTAATATCTACCATACTTTCCAAAATATCATCATCATTTAGGGCTTCGTCCACAAGCAATTCTTCTATATCATGCTCGCCAAAATCATCAAAACCTTCCCCACCTATTTCCTTAGCAATTGAAATAATTTCTGGTGTTACTATTGCTCTATTTGATTCGTTTCCTTTTTTTGATACGCATTCAGGCCAAGCAGCTTTCAACATGCATTTAAAGTTTGTGATTTTATTTCGGCAATTGCTAATGCAACATGATTTACACAGTTCAAGATATTAAATTGTTTCCAAGCTTCAGTAACTGTTATTGTTTCGGATTCCAGTTTATCGAAAATGAATTGGAAAGTGAATTTTACATAATATTTTTTAAATGTTGAAATAATTCCCTGATCTAATGGTTGAATTAGGCTCGTTGTGTTTGGAGGGAAAAAAGCTACCTTTTTTATTTGGATGTTCTAAGATTGGATGACCTGGCGCATTGTCAAGAATTAATAAGATCTTAAATTCGAGACCCATCTCATTCATATAATTTTCAACTTCGGGTACGAAGCATTTATTGAACCATTCAGTGAAAATAGCCGTTGTTACCCAGGCCTTCTTGTTAGCCATCCAATGTACGGGCAGTGTATTTAAGTCTTTTCCTTTTAATGCACGTGGTTTTAAAGATCGATTTACAAGCAGCGGTTTTAACATTCAATCGCCAGATGCATTGCTGCACAGCAATAAAGTAACTCGATCTTTAGCAGCTTTAAAACCACTGGCAGTTTTTTCGGACTTTGCAATGTAAGTACGGGTTGGCATTTTTCCAAAACAATCCTGTTTCATCAGCATTGAAGACTTGATGAGCGCAATATTCTCCATCTTTAATAATTTTAGCTAACTTTTCAGGATATTTTCTAGCAGCTTCTTCATCTGCAGAAGCCACCTCACCTTTTATTTTTAGATTATGAAAAGAATGTCTTTTTATAAAACCAGTTAACCACCCTGTGCTGGCAGAGAATTATGGATTACTTTCACGTGAAGATGTAGATGGCTCTGATTCTTTTAACTCCTTGTAAAATTTAAGGGCTTTCATCTTGATTAAATGTCCATCTAACGGAATTCTTTTTTTTTTTTTTTTGAGTTAAATCTTCAATCAAATTACGAGAGCCTTTTCAGTTTTTTTCTATTAAAGTGTCTCTTGAATATGATGAAATTTTAGAACTCAAATTTGTACCAGATCTGACTGATTTTCTTATTGCCGCTTCATTTTTTTTTATTGCTCTTATAGTAGATTCGCCTAAATGAAAACGTTTACCTACTGCTGTTGATCTTTCTCTTTTCGCCAAGCAATCGAGAATTTTAATTTTGGTTTCTAGCGAAATTGCACTTCTTTTTTGTTTTTTAATATTGTCACACATTTTCTTTAAGAGGACTAAAAAATTATAGAGAAAACTTAATGTACAATTACGCACTAAAAAAATCAAAAAAACTTACAATTCACTTGAGTAAATTTATCTTCCGGTTTTCGGTAGTAACCTTTTTTTCACAAAGTTTTTGTTTTCTAATGTTTTCTAATATGCAAGCTTTTTAATTAGTTTCATAAAAAACAAAATGCAATGCAAAATGCAGCATAAAAACACGCAATTTTAGCGGGATATTTTTGTTTTTGTCTTTTTTGTTTTTAAGAACAAATCAAGAGAAAACATGTCAATAAAAGAAAAAAGTTCAAGGTATAAATTTGCATATAAAGGAGAAATTCTTTCGTTGTATTGATTGCGTAATAGTAGAGTTGTAGTTGTTATTCTTATTCGTTTTCAGAAAAAGTGAATCACCAAAAAGAATTAAATATGAATAAAAAAAATTTTTTTTCTTGCCATAAAAAAACCGCATAACTCTAAAATCGCATAAAAAAAAACCGCATAAAAAGAGAACCAAGTGTATTTTATTTGTGAGAAAATAAGTAACGTCTAGGGGACCTGGGATCTCGGACTATTACTTTATTGCGTCAATTTTATTTCATTTGGTTGTTTATCATCGCCATAATTCAGGGCAACATGAGCGCTATTGGCTACGGACCATATAATTTTCAAGCACATTCATTTAACTAAAATATTACCAGCTGGCTTCCCATTCTTTAAACTTTCACACCACGTCAGGTGAAGACTTTGGGTCTCAACAGTGAACAATAGTGTTACATGAAGGCCTTTAGTGGCGCAAAACTGGGAGCAATGACTCGAAGGGGGGTCGCTAGACACGAAATCGTAACCAAGAAAACTCGGGTACCACGCACAAACTGAATTGCATGATATAACCATCACATATTTATAAGTAATTTGTATCATTTATATATATAAATGATACAATATTATTTGCATCATCGCTTAGTTGCTCGATGCA
Organism: Trichonephila clavipes; assembly: GCA_019973935.1. Lineage (NCBI taxonomy): Eukaryota > Metazoa > Arthropoda > Arachnida > Araneae > Nephilidae > Trichonephila > Trichonephila clavipes. The sequence goes on from BMAU01021233.1 coordinate 3,475,860, forward strand.
CTACATATAAATGCAATGTATCAACTATGTTTTAATTTTGCAGCTTTATGTAAACGCATTTCTCCATTTTAATCGTAATCGGATTCATTGAATATTATTGTTAATCTACAGAAAATCTTATACATTTGCGTACGTTGCATGACTTCTATTGCATTTTTATATTCCTCTACAATGCAGTGAAGAAATTTATTTCTCCTTTTTTTTTAATTATGTTACCATTATTTCCCTTCAATTTTTTTGCCTAAAATGAAAGTTTACTGGAAAAAATAATTTAGATCAATAAGCCCATTACGTACAATTTGAATTGCAACCGATACAGCTTGATATTATTTGTCATATGATGAAATTATTTTATAAATGTCGATAGAATTTTATTTAAATTCCTTGAGCACCTTTTTTGTACAGATAAGTAGACTAATCGACAAAAAAATAATATAAAAAACATTTAATTTAATTCCTACATTGTTTGATTGACTGAATATTAAGGTCGCACTGTTCAGCTACACGAGGGCTTTTGGCGACGGACCACGTAATTTTGAACCATGGTCAAGTGACGTGGATGACACCTGAGCTGGCACCCTCCCTCTCCTAACTGCCACACCACACCAACGGGAGGACGTATCAGCTCTCGACAGGTGTTTAACGTGCATCGCTGCCCTACACGGCAGGTCTTTAGTGGCACTGGACTCGAACTCGTGACTAGGCAAGCCACGGTCCGATACCTATACCACTCGGCTACCACGGCCACAATTCCTACATTGAATGGATGAATAGAAAGTATTATCTCTCTCTCTCTCTCTCTCTCTCTCTCTCTCTATATATATATATATATATATATATATATATATATATGGTTAAAATTGATAATTGTGATTGTTTTTATATATTTAAATATATATATATATATATATATATATATACATATATATAGGGAGAGAGTGAACTAATAATAGTAGGAATTGAAAAAAGAGCATTATTTGTCTGCATTATTGTAACAATGCACTTCCGGTTTGGCTAGTTTGGTTAAAAAACAAATTTTCGGCGCCAACTTTTGCCATCGTTTTAACAGTTATATTGGTACAACAACGGAGACGAATGTAATTTGGCGTTGAAAACTGGTAATTAATTTAATTATTGAGTTAATTTTTGAAAAAACTTTATTAACATCACAGGTGTAGATATCACCGTATCAGCCATATCATTGATACGGGGGGCCCCGATGCTACAGGGACCCAAAATATACGTAGAAATACTGTTAATATATAAGAGAGGAGCCTCCAAAGAGGGTGTGCAAGAAAATTTTTGATTCGGAGCCGACTCGGGTCTAGCTACGCCACTGATTAACATCAAGTGCCAATCCAGTAAAAGTTTTTTAAAAAAATTATTTGTACTTGATTGGATAGATAGAAAGTATTTTTTTAAGCGACTGAGACAATTTGAACAAGATAAATATATATATATTTTGAGAAGTGATCTAATAGTAAGAATTGAATAGGGGTGGAATTTAAATTAATTTAGTCAAATATTCAAAAAAAAATTATTATAATTATCTATTTATAACATGCTTAAATTTGAATAAGGACATTTTACAAATATATTTCCAGAAAATCTCCAGACCTGCAAAAAACATCTGAGTAGATAAACATGGAAATGATGTCTACAGAGTCAATAGAGGGGGGGGGGAAACCCTTTTTAAATGGCTTTTAAAGAGAGAGAGGACAAAAAAGCACGACGCAAAATTAGGTTGTTTTATTTCTCAACATCTCATGGGGCATGTCGTCCTTTCCGGGATCTTGCAATTAAGCGAAATATCTTGAAGGGTGATTGTCTGATTACTAAGCTGGGAGAGTGGTCGAAGAAAACTTTGGATGTAATGATAGATTAATCACTCTCTAAGGAAGACAGAAAGGAATTCTGCCGGTTTTACGACACTTTCATGGGGGTGCTTCTTCGTGCCGTGTTCGTGCATCGAACATCATTAGCGCCCTCTAATGACAGACCTCCCTCCCTGATGTCCTCGAGACGTATAGAACGGATAGCTCTTAACAGAATCTGACACAAAGGGACATTGCAGTCTTTTAAGCAATGTTTACTTTTCGAGTACAACACTGACTTTTTTTGCTATCAGTATCACTGAGTAGTTTATTTTTTTAGCTTTCCGCAATTTACTAGCCGCGTGCTCGATAAATATTCAGCCTTTTGTCTTTAGAGCAGGGGTAGCCAACATAAATGACCTTGCGGTCCACTTCAGAAAAATATTATAATTTCGCGGGCCACATATAAAAATACAGTCGAACTTCTATACTGCGAATTTTATATATAGTTAACATTTTTCTGAAACCAAGAACATTTCACGATTTTCTTCGTAAAGTAACCTCCCAATAGCGATGTGCATTGTCTATATAACGAACGTTTTCTCTTGTGATTCAATATTTTCTCCCTATTTTTATAGTCTTCTGGACATTTTAATTTATTATCTCTTTTATAACGTTTTATGGTGATCATAAATCTAGAACTGGTGCGTAATTCACCAAGAACAATATAATTCTGGGTGTTTCAACCCTTAACCCCGTTGTCCAGTTCACTAGAAACATCTTATATTCCATTAAAACATTTTTTAAAACAAAAAAAAACTCAAACAAATTAACAGATTTTACGAGTACTTAAATTTAAGGACGCATGTGGTAATGTATGTTTAAAATTTGTAGTTATAAAATAACGTACGTTTTTGAAAATACAGTGTATTCCTCGACATTCTTCTTCTTCTTTTTGTTATTCTTGCAGTTTTTTTTTTTATGTGTAAGATATATATAAAATAAGTATATATATTTTTTACAAAAAGGTGTGAATAGTTATTATGAATTTAAAATTTATTTTATGGGGTTTATAAAGTACATTGAAAGGTGAACCTCTATATACCGAATTTTCCATATAACGAACCTCTTTTCGGGATTTGGCAACTTCGTTATATGGAGGTTCGACTGAATACATCTTTATATTTTGGCCCTATTACAAACATTTATTGAAATGAAAATTTAAAACAGAAGGAACTATTATTATTGCTTTCATTTTTTCTGTATAGAAACAGACATAATGTAACAATTACAATGCAGTGATAATTAATATTAAGTTATTTAAATAATGAAATATTCGTTTCTCAATTCTATCACTTAGTTTTTGCAAGTCGATCTCAAAACGTGTATTTGTATGTCATAATTGATGTTACAGGTTTTCGTCCGATGAGTTTGAGTGTGATTTATGTTTGATAATATTCGTTTTCATAAAGAATGATTAACATGCACGTGTCGAAAAAAAAGTTACATGAATCAAAACGTGATGCTGCGGGGTAACGCTGCAATGCAATACTGTTCCATCTAAGTATCTACAAAAACAGAAACAACGTCATAAAATAGAAACAATTATGGGATTGATTTGTTACAAAACATTAAAAGCAAAAATAATGCATGGAATAATCGTATTTAGTGCATCGAACTTCCAAGCCACAGGTCCGAGGTTCAAACCCTGGACTATGCAAGGTTGATTCAGCCTTTCATCACTTCAGTGGGTCGATAAATGAGTACCCAGCTTCGTGGAGAACTTAATACTGGGGGTTTCTCGTCAGACTAACCACCTTACCCATACATATGCTCATGCACATCTAGGCCCAAGGTCGCGTATACTGAGTTGGACACAGTAGACCTTAGCCCTCATGGGCTGTCGCGCTACTGAGATAAGTATTCGTAAAGTTGTAAATAATCTCGTGGGCCGCAAACTCATTCAAGGCAAACCGCTTGCGGTTCACGAGTCGGGGCTTGGCTACACCTGCTTTAGAGGAAGTGAATCATTCTCGTATTCCACACAGAGGAGATTGTGGCCTTTGCGGTGATGCTTACGAGTTCGAGGCTGTTGGGTCATAAGTTCGAGTCCTAGTGCCAGGGGTTACCCGCTTTGTAGAGAAGCCGTTGCATGTTACATAATTCGAGTTTTACCCCTTTGCATGGTGTAGCAGTTTGAAAAGGGGTGGATGCTAGATCAGGTATCATCCTCGTCCCTTGATGGTGGTTCAAAATTACAAAATCCATCGCTAATAGCCCTAGTGTTGCTTCAAAGTGTAACGATCCCTCCTGTACACAGAATTTATTTTAAAATCTGACTTTTAACCACGAAATGCTTTTGATAAAGAGGGACATAATTAAATATTTAAGAAAAATATCAGTGATCTATTTATATAACTGGCTGATTGTATATATGAAATCGCATCACTCCAACACCGTTCAACTGATCACTTTGAAAATTGGCATGCATATGTATTTTTGTGGAGAAGGATTTTGAGCTATCCTCTTCGTAGTAGCTCCCCATCGGGTATCGCTACAGCATATCAACATCTGCGCCATTCAATCAATCGCCAAGTTGCCAACAGGGTAGCCAAAAATGATGTCAACTTGGCTCTATCACCAACATTTCGCTATGCTTCAATTGAATCACCATTATAATGTAAGAAATGGCATTGCTTGCGAATATTACAAATTTAAAATAAAATAAATTCAACAAAAAGTAGTATTAATATATTACATATCCAGATATAAATTATTTACTCTATTTTAAGCGTTCATTACACAAAATGTGTAACAATGTGTTACTTTTGCTGATCAGAGATCAGCTTAGGAAGGTGTTTTCCAAAATCGACCCACAAGAGAGTTACGGGGCGTTATAAATAAAAAAAAATTTCAATCAGCTATAGATCTATAGCCTTTAAATTTAACAAATAAGGGTTTTTGCTCAACTGAGATATGCTAAAAGCTTTTTGTTCTTTGTTTAATTTGAAATTCACGTAAAATTAACTCATTAAAAACTTATTTATCCTTCAATCTGTATTGTTTAATTTTATAATTCACTCATGCGAAGAACCGGTATACCAGCTAGTTTCACATAAGTAAACTCTCTAAAACTGCAAATAATTAGATATGAAGCTATAAATACTGAGTAAAAAAGACAATACGTTACTTGTATAGTGAAATTTGTATATGTGTTAAATGTTTAATACATTATAATATCTGGTGAGTGAATGAGCGTTTATTAACCTTGGCCTTAAAGCTACACGAGTTTTATTGGTGTATACCTTGTAATTTTGAGCCGTGGCCAAGTGACGAAGATGTCGCCAGATTTGGCACTCCACTTTCCTTACCTCCACATCCCACCGACGTGAAGTCTGAGCACGGACAGATTTAACGTACGTCAACCCTTCTTCCCGGTGGGTCTTCAGAAGCACAACGGCTCGAACTCATAACACGACGGCTAAGAGTCCGTGACCATGATCACTAGGCTGCCGTTGCCAGCATTCAATTTTCTTAAAAGTTTTTAATTAGAACTATTGTACTGTAAACTATTAAACCTGAAGCTTCATTTGCGTCTTTATCTTCTCATATTTGTTTTTTACATTAAGTAATCCAACTATCTGAAAATCATGATTTTTTAAAAAAAATTCTCAATTTTTTTATGATTTTATCTAATTGACCATCTTGACAAAAATACAAAGTCTTTTATTTTTCATTAACTAGAAAAAAAACTTCAAGTGTTTTTGTAAAAGCAGATGCTATAACTTTACATTAGATGTCCACTTTTTAAATGCATTTTGCTCGAAATGTGTGTTTTTTTTCAAAAAGCTTAAAAGGGGACAGGGGTTGCTCAAAATTTTTTTAAATAATTTTTTGAAATTTTGTGTGTATATGTTCCGTATAACAGTAGAAGAGTTTTAACCTTCAGATTTATCAATCACGGTTTTAATACAAAATTTACAGTTCTTTATGTGAATATAATCACTGTTTTTTTTAGTAATTTCATATAATCACAAAGATAAAGTGATCTAATATTTGTAAAAATTAAAATATGTCTTATTCTGAAGGTCAATTCAAAAAGGAATAGCAAAGTAATACATCAAAATTGAAAAATTGAGAATCTGTCCATTTACTGTTTGTGCAGAGCGTGCCCCGCTTATGCAATTTTTACCCATTTTAGTAGTAATAATTTCTTTTTCTCTTCTTAATTTTAGCCTATTTTTCCTGAAATGTACTAAATAAATCTAAAATCCTCAAAAAAATGTCCATATTTCCATTTTTTTTTTTCAAAAAAAAGTTGTCGCAAGTAGTCGAATGTCTTAAGATGTAATAAAGAACAAAATATCAGTTTAAAAATGAGAGAAATAATTTCTATCAGCATAAATAGATTTTTCATATTAGAATAAAAACATTAGATCACACATTAATGAATTCCTTTTTATTTTTCATGCCCTTTTATCTTCATGTATTAAATAAATGATGTATAGACTACTAAGCGTTGCTTTCTTTCCATTATTAACAATATCCTTATTATGCATTATTTTCCTATATATCTCAATATGTTTTACTACATATCTTAGTAATAAAATAATATAATTTATTATCTAGTACGCGTGTTCCTTTCCGTAAAAGAGGATGCTTTGCATTGTGGAAATACTGGTTGTTTATTTCATTATTTGTTCATTACCTAGTCCCTTCTTGCGTGATATTTTTATTTCTCTCTTGCTAACGATACTTTTCCCACTAATGCAATAGTTATGGTTTATAATATTTTCATTGTAATGTATTTTTGCTTGTGTTAATAGTCTAATAGCCTGTCTTCCTTGATCATGCCGCTTTTGAAGTTAATTCCTTGATCATATTTATAGGTTTCTATATACTTTTTACTACTTTATTACTTATTTTATATCAAAGTTGTATATTTGATGCCATCTGAACTATTTTGTCTCATCTATGGTTGTCTTTGTCTCATCTATTTTAAGATTTGGGGAAATAATTCTATAAGGGAATTCTGAGGAAGGGGGGTCTCAATTGGGGGAAGATGACAGTTTGTTAATATTACTTTTATGCGTCGATAGATGGCAATTTTTAGCCACCAAGCTTTTTCGTCTGATACAAACAAAATATATAATTTTTCTTAGTAATACACGAATTATATCCAATATTTTTGATATTCATTCCTCTTAATGACATTTTAAAATTATTAAAATTCTGCATTTTAAACAATAAATTGTGCTACCTAAAAATTCAGAGTTATCGTATCATTATGTATTTTTTTCATCTTTGTAGGGGAAAAAATATGTAATAAGGTTTCTGTTTTAACATTTAATGCAGAATCATGAATTCCAAACAGACGAAACGAGCAAACATCTTACTGTTTGAATCAAATAAATTTTCGTTTATCACTGTTGCATTATTTTGAATGAAGAATCATTCGCTCTATAGTTAATGTACGATAGATTTCATCACAGCTTTTCCAGAAACATAAAATAATACCCATACTCATTAATAATGAAAATACACATCTATATTTGGCATAATTTCAAAGAGATTACACTCCACAGAGAGAGAGAACAGTTTGCATCTAATGTTTCTCCTTCATTGTATTTTCCTGATTTTATTAGCGTTTCAGAACATAAATTCTCAGAAACTTCTTAAAATCTCTAAATAATAAACAAACCCGGATAAATATAGACCCATTTTCTTGAAAATACGCCCTTTCCCTTCGGAATTTGCGAGTTGAGATGTTTCGCGATCATTTGCCTTTTCTTAAAATGTTAAATTTCGGCTATAATTAGTGAAATGGAAAAGGCAACATGTCCATTAATTTCCATTTCCAGTTTAATGGAGGTTGAGCAAATTCTGGACATCTCTTCGAGCAAATGACGCTCCGGATACTCTGGCAGCAAAAACTTGGAACCAATAGCAATCGCCATTATTGCCATGGCGATAGCAGATCTAGATGAAAATAAATTTCGAGTCACGTCCTCGCACTGGTAGGGGGGCTGCAGAACTATTTTTGGAGTCCGGGAGGTGTGGATGGAAATTACCTGGAGTAATGGTCCGGCGCCACACCCTCTGTAGGGGGTGGCATGCCAACTAGAGTGACCGGAAGCTGGATTCTAAGAAAGGGGCTGTGTACTTAGTACCGAAAGTACATTTTTCTACACTTTCGATATTACTTTTTCTGATAGTATTTCAAATGGCTCTAAAAGAATGTTTTGTAGTTCACTATTTGGATCAATTTTAGATTTTTGATACTTACAAACAGTGGGTTATTCGCAACCATATTACCAATATTACTGCATAAGAATTAACTGTTAATACTTGTTTGAAAGCAGATCCATGGAAGTACCAGTTATTTGCACTAAAAATACTTTTCTTTAATAAAATTACATTGTAGTAAACTACAGAACATTTGTGGAAAGTAAACATGTGTTTTCCCTGACTTCTTTAATTTCTATTGTTAAAGCCATGAGTCTCTGCATTCAGTGTTTGCAGCAATATACATTACTATTCATATCTAAGTAGAGTAGATATACTAATATAACTGCTGACTTTTTTGTTTTTAATACAAGGAAATGCAGCAGAACTACAAGAATATTATTTTTGAGTAAAAAAAAACGTTTTTAAATAAATTGTTTAGTTTACTTTGAACAAAATATCAATTTTTTACGCAACTTTTTCTGATCAAAATAACATTGATGTAATTCAATAAAGTAGTCGTATTAAAGAGACATGGAAAGTTAAATTTTGGTTACAAACAAATTGGTAAATTTTGGTTTTGAGTGATATGGTAATTAAATAATTGTACTCATTAATTTATTGCTATGACTTTCAAATTTAAATTACTATTTTAGAGATAAGTTTAAAAAACAAGTTTGCGTAACCCATGCATTTGCATTTATGGAGAAAACTCACTAATCTCTAGCGCATTTAAATCCCTAAACGTGTTTAAATTCATTGCCACTAAATTTTTAAATTCTACACATTCAAAAAAGCATTACTATAGAAAAGACGGGAAATAGTTATGTTTCTGTATTTTTTACATAAAGATGATGATATCGCAAATTGTTGTAGCAAAGAAGCGTAATCAAAATACTCGTAGATATACAAGAAAGCTATTCTCTTTCATTTTCATGAAATTTCTTCGATAAAACATTTTAAATTATTGTATATTTTATCCTCTATTATTATTTTATTACTAGAGGTACTTCAAAGTTAAATATAAAACCATTTCACAAAGAAAAAAATTCTTTGTTGCCTTGAATAATATATTTGGATTTTTCTCGGTTTTTCCTACATTTTCCTTTTTTTTACTCCTTTTCCCTCTAGAATAGCTTATAAATGAGAGAAGGGTGTAGCTCTTAGTTGTCGCGGTATATCCAAAGGATTCTTGTTGAATGAGAAAGTTTTTTTTTCTCCTTCCAATCCGTGAAATTAATCCCCATGCAAAACTTTCTTTTATTTCATTTAGGCCTTAAGAGAGAATTCCATTGAGAGAGAGAGAGAATATGTGAAGGCTAGTTGCTGTCTTCTGTTGAATTCTGCCATGAAAAATCTTGCTTGGTGAAAATTAAATTATTAGGCTATGCAGAAAGAAAAATTTCGAATGATTTTCGGCAAAAATGCTCAATTTACTTTACAAAAATTACTTTAACAAAAATTTCATCTAAGATATGATGTTTGATTAAAACTTCAACTAAAAATGGTATAATATTCAGTGTGCAATTACATGCTAAAATAATATTCAGTTTAATTAGTTATGATCATCGATTCAGAAAGGAATTTTAACTTAGTGTTCATCATGACTTCAACTCAAGAAGATCTTTAATTATTAGAGTCAACTAAAAAATGAAATTTAACAAAGAAATAATATTGGGTAAATCAATTTTCAAATTTGGTTTCCATTACAAAAGCATTTTGATCAAGAAATAAACTCCAATAAAATAAATTACACGCCCAGAGAAAGAGGTATCGAACTTCTCGATCAGTTATACAATCATGGTGTTTCAAATCCGAAATTTACCATTTATATTCACATGGAATAATAAAAATTATTCTTCTAAATTGTACTGAAGTCCATGTTCGGTGTTGGGAGGAAGTAAAGTAATTTTGGTAAAAGTTTCAATCTCTTCCCCTATCACTTGAACATGATTTAAAACTTAAGCAGTACACTGTCATACAATTCAAGAACATATTAGTTATGCATCTCTTGATTTTCAATATAATGTGTGACCGAAAATTCTTAACATTTTAAAGAAAAATAGGACCTGGAAACAGTTCCTTTTTCATGCCTTATTACATACTACAAAAATGTATAAATATTATGTAAAATATATTCATGATATGTTTGCAAATTGCTTTAAATGAGCTTTACATAAATAACGAGAATTTCACCTCGAAGTTAATTAGTGACCGTATCCTGAATATCAAGTTAATTAAATTAACGAAGTGAATTTGAAACTATTCATGAACTATTCCATTTGTAATAAGATCTCGAACATTCTCAGCGGTAATATAGCTCTTGATTTACGGTTTTGATTCCCGATACTATCGAACATCATTGTGATACATACATCGAATTAAAATGAGACTTTGCAACTTCACGTAATATAAGATGGAAGAATATTTTTATCACCTTAGTAACAGTTCTGGTTTATTGATTATGATTCAAAATGAGCGAGTTAGTATTACCCAAGTACAGTTCAATTTAAAATTAATTTATAACATTCAACTGTTATTAAATCCCTTAGTTACTACAGTAATTCCTTGCTTGAAACGATAATTAAGATTATTCTTCGCACATCGTTTCTGTTAAGATCCAGTCATTTTTTTTAAAAAACATGTCTGTAAAATGTGCATTAGCAGTTTATTTACAGGCTCTATTTTTGTACCCGATTTAAAAACAGCCACGCAGTTTTCTTCTGAAATTTCAAGATAAGTTCATTCCAATTCGCATTGCTATAATTGTTACGAACATAGCATCTATAATTGCATCGCAATCCGCATGTCATCTATCTAGTTATGTGATTGAGTAGCTATTAGTCTATGTAATATTATGTCATTCCAATTGCGAATGTTGTGATATCAGTCCAAAGAGCAACTAGGTATCTCAGCTTTCTATCAACAACCCGCTTGCAATCGAAGCTTTCCAATCAAGAAAATAATGGTAGAAATTTGATCTTCTCCTTCCTTCTCAGAATTTACCTTGTCAACTAATTACCTGAAGTTATTTGAGCTCTCACATCGTCCTTTTCGGGTCGTTTGAAAGACCAACTTTTCTTTGCAGAAAACTTAAACAGTCCTTGAGTATTCTAAATTATTTTACTTTATTTCATGAAATTCCACATTTTTTCTCCTGTGCCACATTATAGATCTTTCTTTTTACGCTTATTTTATCTTAGGATTAATATATTATTTCCTTAATAATTATTATACAGCCAAGGGCTAATCGGCCATTCCAGCATTTGATGAATTGAACACCAAAGATTCTAATGAATTGAAGTCCATTTATTAAATGTGGTTTAACCCCTTAGCTGCCGTCGGAGTATATATACGTCTCGCTCAACTGGTGCGTTAAATACCTTGGACGCATATGTCTTTCCGAAATACACTTCTTTTGTATGTTCTTTTTCATGCCGCAATCGTACATCTATGTGACAAACGATGGCACTGGGGAGTGAATTGCGTAACTTTTAACCGGAAGTGAAGGGTTAATTGGTGATTTGTCAGTATATGCCATGAGCTACACGTATAGGAAGATATGATTCCCCTTTCGAGTCTCAGTATTCCCATTCATACTTTAAGGAAATTTAGAGATAAGGTGACGGCTCAGAGGTTGTCCTTTATCACTTGAACATGATTCACGATTATGAGGCCTGCCACCATTAGCTCTCGTGTTGCTTCAGTATATGAATTTGTGGAGTTGCATATCCGAGGAAAGAACCCGCGACACAAGGGGATCCTTAGCCATGTAACATAACCACTAGATGAAATTGATCACAGTTCAAAGAATCATAAGGTACAATGGGAGGAGAATCAACAATATTTCATAAATAATCACGATGCTTCACATACTCCATGAGTATATAGCTAAAAATCGTCAGACCCATTTGACGCAGCAACCAAAGTTGCCAAACTCACTTGACGCAGCAACCAAAGTTGCCAAACTTACTTGATGCAGCAACCAAAGTCGCCAGACTCTCTTGATGCGGCAACTTAAAAATTGGTCATTCTATGTTCTTTTGTCACAATATTGCATTTAAATAATTTTTTATTATAATAATATTCTAAAAACAATTTTATACACGAATTCTTGTCTAAATGACACTAAATATCATAAATATTATCCATTTATAATCTTCTGCAAAATCACGGTTCCGAACGTATTCGGATACCTTAAAAAAAGGAAATATGCCTGTCATATTTCAAGTCACAAAATCTAATAGTTCTGGTGATCTCGTGGTATGTGTGTGATTTCTATACGAACAAAAGTATTTAAGAGGACTTGGTACCCCCAAAATGACAGACCTATCGTTTTTTTTATTTTCATTTAATCTTATTCATTGCATTATTATCTTTCGATTGATGTGCATGTCGGAAAGTTAGAAGTTGGACAAAACTTCATTTGAAAACAAATTAGGCAATTAAGCCACGCCCCCTTTTTAGAAAAAAAGCTTAAAAAAGCGTTTTGATAAAAAAATCTATTTTATAAAGAGAAAAAATTACATTAAAAAAAGAATGCGTAATATATAAAGCAGAATATTACCGAGGCAATACAATACAATTATTTTTTTTCTTTGTGAAATGTGTGCATGTAAAATTTTTAAATTAAGACATTTTATATTAATAATTTTATAATTTCAGTTCTTATACCTGATATATTTTTCATACAAATGTAATACTTCAATATTATAAGAAGAAAAAAGAACTAAACTTTTTGTCTCTCATGACAGAATTTTTTTTTAAATATTTTTCTTGAATTTTCTTGTGCAATTAATACTCCCTAAAAATTTATCATTTATAAAAATGTATGGGTTGAAAAAATGAAAATTCAATTATTTTAAAGAAAAATGTTTAACTAATATCTTAAAGTGATGCTTTAAGTTTAATTCAGTTTATTATAATTAATTTTTCAGAATTATAAACTTTAAACTGGTTTTTCTCGGTTTGCGTTTTTCGAAAATTAGTGCATTCAAAATGCTACTCCTTCCACAATTTTTTACCAATCACTTCCATTTTTTTCCTGCGTGTTATAATTAAAGCATGTAATAAAATTAGGGATCCATTTTGCTGTAAACTGAATACTTTTATTTAAAAAAAATTAAAATAGAAGAGATATTGGCTTTTTTTTTTCGTTGATTTTTAGCTTGCATATCAACATTTTATTTTTTTTCTCGAAAACGAAATAAGCTATTTGTAAAATCCATCCTTAAAGTTGTTTAGAACATCCATAAGAATATTACAAAAAAATTTCAGATCAAAAAATTAATTTTTACAAAAGGAGTAAGATTTTAAAATTTTCCAAATTTTCGTCAAAAAATTAAAATTTTTAAAATTGTGTGAATAATATGTGAAAAATTTCATCTCGTATCATTTTCATGAATAGAAAAATTGCATAAAATACTAAAATATAATTTTTAAATATACAAATAAAGAAAGTTGTTCAAAGGATACCAAGTCCTCTTAATGTTATCATAACACAAACTCGTATTTTGGTCTTAGCAGACACGTGCTCATTTAATGGAAATAAGTCGAATGAAATGATTCCCGAACATTTTGAAAAAATAAATATGTATTGAAATAATAGAAAATTCTTTAATTTTTAAAATATATATATATATAAATACGTTTTTATTGAATATTTCAAGAAAATAGATGACAAACAGCCTTGTACGCTAACTGTAACTACCAAATTTTGTAGCGAAATGATCTTTTCGGGATTTTCTAAAGAATTTAAATGTATGTGTATTTTAGATTCTCTCTAATCAAGAATTTATCATTGGCTCATTAGTTAAAAGTTCAACAACTTGAGTGTAATTGAAATTTCAAATGATTCACAGTCGTCTAAGTTTGCAGTTCTAAACTATCCCATGCTTAGATACCGTTGAGACTACTCTAAAATCTGAAATTAAGAGGATTTAAAGTCAACAAAGTTTGTTTGCTGTGAAGTTTAAAATTACTCTTACTTGACTTATAAAACTTTTCTGAAGTTATACTGCGTTAAGAAGTTATCTCAAACACATGCTCTGAAACTTGAATATTTTAACGGGACATTTATCTTGTGGGAAGGACATTAATATAAACGTAGTTTAGAGCTTAGTAGTTACTAGTAAGTTTGACATTTATTATTCGGTTAAAACCTAGAGTATGACCTGGTGGTCGGGGTAACCTATGACACGCGTGCAACATGTGGCACGTGGTACAATTCTCAGTGATACGCTGCACTTCTCAAAAAATTTACCAATTTTTGAGTGAATGGAAGTTGATAAAATATTGTAAGAGATTTTATTTTGTGAGAATCCCTCTGGATTCCACCTTGGACGCCAAGATTGATTTGAGGCAAAGAGAGAACGACCAGAAGACATTTTTATAATAACAAATTATATTTTTTCACTGAATCAATTATCAACCTTGTAATTACAAAGATTAATCGATATGTCTACGCCAATAGGATTGAACCTTACTATTAAATTAAATCACGAAATATGATACTAATCAACTATTAACTCAATATCGAACGGGATTACCGGAATAAGAGGATCGAGAAATACCCGCAATTTGAATTATTAACATTCGTCAAATCACCACTAACTTTACTATATATTTACTCTTATAAGCCGATAATCTAGATCTAAATCTCACCTTCTTTTTTCTATCTCACCATCCAATTGCAGACCACTGCCAAATTATCAACGAGCCATTAATCGCACAATCAACTTGAATCGCTTTAGAACACTTTTAACCTATCTCTTGGCTTAAGAGCCTACTGTTAACTTACAACACTCTCTTTAAATACTTTAACTAGTTTGCATATCCCGGTTTCTTCTTTCAGAGCTGATTGGAAATATACGCGAATTTATAATCCCCAAAGACGCCCAAGAGTATTAGTGATAAAGTGCCGTACAGATTCGTCACAATTTGACAAACATCTTCAGAATTTATTGTCATTTACCGAATGACAAACGAATCGGAAACATAACTGTAAAGATAAATTAGCAGATGTTTTGTAAATTATTGAAAGTCATTGCTGGAGAGATTTAATCATTTGAAGGGAGAAAATTGCGCGTAATCTGCTTTCCGCTTTCGGTTATGCCAGGGTTTCTCAAACTTTCAACATTGGCGACCCAATTTTCAATCATAATTTTCATCGCACCCCCTCCATACAATAACAATGTATTGAATTCAATAATAATGAACTTTAACGCTGAAAACATAAACCGTACAAATTATCAAGATAAGTATTACATTTTGTATGTGACAAGCTCATTGGGGTCACTTGTAATAATTAAATTTGTTCTTAACTCAGAGTTGATAAAAATTAATGATCAAATACATTGTGCAGTACTGATAGATTTATAAGTATATTATATCAGTGTAAATAAGTATGTTACTTTTTATTATGTCAGAATGTATTTTGGGTTTTCTTCCTTTCAGTGAATAATTTTTTTGAATATTTTTTTTTTATTTTTCACTGTTCGAAATGTTCGCGCGCGCCCCCTGGTAGGATTTTCACGCTTCCCTCGGGGCGCGCCCCACAGTTTGAGAAACACTGGGTTGAGTATAAAAAGCTTTTCTCATACAAAAAAATTCCCACGTGACGTTTTGACCGAAAATAGAGATATTTTAAAGTGTTTCATATTTTGAAAAAAATAAATTATTTTTTTATTGATGATTTTTAGTCTTTCTTTAATTTTAATGCTCGCTCTGTAAACTCGTTATCTATGATAAGAGATATACTTTTATTATGTAGACTTTATGTGAGGTCTAGCTTAAATGATTTTCATATATGTATTGCATGTTTTTAATGAGACAATCGTGCAAAAAAAAAGTTTTTTTTAAAAAAATTGAGATGTGTAATACTCACAGTTCAGGAGATTAATTCATTTATCCATGATTAAGAAGAGGTACGATACTTTTTATTTGTAACATTTATTCAATCTTTGATTCAAAATTATTTTGGGAGAATCTTGGAGTTTCCAGAAAATAGATTTCTTCTATAATTTCTATGTAATTATTCAATGACTTTTTAGTAATGTTAGCGTGCAATCCTAAAGATTTATGTATGGGGCTTTTTTAACTACGGGATACATACACTTTCTCTATTTATATTTATTCTAATAATACATTTAAAACAATATTTCATATTTTACAAGACGTGAAATAATAAGTTACATCCATAAGAAGTTCCCTTGATTTATAACTTGATATATTAATTAAAATCCAATGCGAATTTATTGTACTACTTATATCCGATGCAGTTTCAAAACCTATCAAAAAATTACATCTAATCAAACCACTGCTGGTGACTTAAAATTTCTCCTTAAAGATAGTTAATCGTTATATATGACTAAGATAATTGAATAGAATAATTAACTATTTGTTCGAATACTTAAATACTTGTATATATTAATGGTATATCCGGTAGAACTTAACTGAAACATGTACTTTTCTTTCTTGTTCCTCCTTCATTCTTTTACAAAACATTTCGAAAACAGTCTTCGGAATACCCTAAGAATAGGAAATATTATAGTGATAAAAATAGCATTTCTCAGAAGAAATTCCTTTGTTCATTAATTCTTAGAAAATAATTTTTTGCCTGCCGTTACTCAAAATATATGTTCTATTTCTTTTTAAGCTCATAAACAAGATTTTTTTCTTTGCTTTGAGAAAAATGCAGTTATATTTTCTCGAATGTCCGCTTCAAACCCTTGGAGAGAATAAAGAGGGAAATAGCAGATACATTTTAAAGTTCTAAACAGCGAATCGTATTTTTTCTTTATTTTTAGTTTTATATGCGCATTGTAATTTGTCTAATGCTAGGTTTTTTTGCTGTGAAGTTCTTTAAATTAATGTAACAAATACACACACATGAATGTATTTCTCTATATTACATACAATTTTACGATACCCAAATCTTATTTTTGCTATTTGTTTTGATTTCAATTTTGTATTCTAAATTTTGAACTACTTCTAATTTTATTTATTAACACGAAAAAAATATATACACTCATGGACAAAAAAATTAGCGCACCAAGAAGGAATCGTGAAAGTGAAACGAAATTTTACATACATAATATCTACTTTGATATAAGTAAATGATTAGAAATTGAAAAAAATGGAAAATTTTTTTAGCGAAAAAGACAAAAGAACAGAGAATTTAATACCCTGTTGAACCCCCTCTAGCACTAATGCACGATGCGATACAATCGAGCATTGAGGCATACAAGTTCTGTATAATGTCTTGAGACATTTTGTTCCATATTTGTTGTAATATTGCCTCTAGTTCGCTCAAACTCGTCGGATGCCCAACTCGCCGTTCCAAATGATCCCAGATATTTTCGATTGGAGACATCTGGGGACCGGGCAGGCCAAGGAAGGGTATTAACAGTGAGGAGACATTCTTGTGACACCCTTGCCATGTTAGGCTGAACATTGTCTTGTTGAAAAATGGCACCTGGGAGACGTTGCATGAGTGGCAACACATGTGGTTGCAGGATGTCAGGGACATACCGCTGGGCTGTCATGGTGCCACGGATCAATACTAAGGCGTGACCGTGTATTGTAGGCAATGGTACCCCATATGATCACACCAGCTGTGGGAGCGGTGTGTCGCTGTAAGGCAAATACACGATTCAGGCATTCACCACGGGGTCTCCACACACAAATACGATTGTCATCACTGCTGAGATTGAATTTGTCGCAAATGTCGATGTGGTTCCATTCCACTGCAGTCCAGTTTCCTCGTGCGTGGCACCAATCCAAATTAAGCGTCGATGGGTGGGCGTCAAGGGCAGCACAAGTAATGCGCACCGTGATCAGAAATGTCTATCAGCTAGGTGCCTTCGTATGGTTCGAGAAGACACAGGGGCCCCTAATGAAGGTGCTACCTGTGCCTGGATGGCAGTCGTTGAAGCATTTGGCTGTACGCGTGAACTTCTTACGATGTGGTGATCTTCTCGACGACTGCTATGTCGAGGGCGTCCTGAGCCTTATCTTCTTCTCCCGGATCCTCTGGTCCCAACACCTCCTCACAACACAATCAGAGCGCCGTAATTGACGAGCTACTCACCTAGCTGACTACCCAGCTTCTATCATGCCAATGATTCTCCCCCTCTCAAACTGCGACATCTGCTCATATTATCTTCTAAAACGGCGTAAAGGCATGTTTGCCTCAGCCCTTGCTTTGTAAACGATTCAGCACAATCAAGCAAGCTTTGGTTACCAGTTTTATACTACACGGAAAGCGACGTTAAACGCCCTCTATCGGCTATACGTAATGCTTAATCACGATGCATTTCTAATCATTTGCATATCACCCCGACATGTACCTAGTTTCGTTACGATCTCCCAATTACTTCTTGGTCCGCTAATTTTTTTCTCCATGAGCGTATTTTATTTTCATGTCATGTAGTTTCTCTAGTTTTATCTAGTCAGTACCTTAAGAGATCTAAAAAAGATGTAATAAATAAACAAAGATTATTCGCATTTCTGGAATGAAAAATTGGATTGTATAGTTTTTAATAATATATTGCTGGGTCTCCACTTCACGTTGGTTGAGGTGAAGATGTCCCTGATAGTGGAGGTACTCGGGAAAATACGAACGCAGTAGTAATTGGGTAGCCATTAAATTTGACACGAAATGATGCACAGATAATAACAATATTTCACTAATATTAATTTCTGAGAGACTCGGACCCCTCTCTCGGGCACCTAGATGTATGGGGGGAAGGGATGAAACACTCGACATGTTCCAATTAATCTATTTATTTAACATACAGAGCACAAACAGACTCAGTTTCAACTAATAATAGAAAGAGAATGTCTCAATGTTAATCGTAAAAGTGGAACAACGACGGTAAAACGCAAACAATTAGGAGACTATCAAACTTGATCCTTACCTTAATAAACGATGAAACTTATCAACTGAATTAATATAATATTAAATAAATCCTAGTGAACAATCATCATTTTAATGTATCCTCCTAATAGGGATCAAATCAATAATATTATACCTTCAGTAGCAATCTCCCCTGACTCGAGTACATTTTCTCTCCTTCTCTCTCTCTATAAGCAAGAAAACCTCGCCTACTTATAGTAAGTTAATTTAAATATCACGATTCTGTTCTTCCGAAGGGTTGGTTGTGAATAACGCGAATTGATAGCGGAAAGAATCCCAAAAGGATTAATTGCGAAAACACGTATAGATCCGTCACAAATTTAACATGTGGAACCCGATAGTGTGATATGTAAGCAAAGCAAATAATTGGTAAATAATAGCTGCGTATTTTTATTGAGATGCAATTTCTTAAAATATTTAGAGAAAAATCTTATAACTTTTAATAGCGATTGTAATTCTGTAATAAACGACTATAATGCCGACAGTACTAGGATGATCATGTTGTCCACAAATTAAAAACTATTTTCTCTATATCACTGGCTATTTATATTTTGTGTAGCAGTGACATTCGTTTTTACGGATTGGAGTTGTTCTATTGCAAAGTGCCAATCTAACTTTATGGAAAAAACACACGAGTTATAGAGGATTCACCAAGAGAATAGCCCTTTGTTTCAAATTGAAATTAATTTAAGCGGGAAAAAAAGAAACAACTTTGTCTGAATGGAGGCATATTCCTATAATACGGATGCTGATGAATGATACATGCATTTTGTCTAAAAAAATAAATTTTAATAATTTTTTTTGATAATATCTTTAATAAAATTGCTTTTATTAAGATCAAATGTTTTTACAAATTTTTTCTTATAATATATTTAAACTAAACAAAAGTTCTTCATTTGTAAAAAGTTCTATTTATTTTCCTTGAAATTAAGGATTCTAAAAATTGTTTTCGAACAGCAAAAAACCTACATGTTAAGTAGAAAATAATGCCAAAATCATTGTTTTTAAAAATACTTACTTCATGTACACCTAGAGCTCGATAACCAACGTATCTTTGGTACAAAAACGATACCCTTAGAGCAGAAAAATATAAAGTATAAAGAAAAAAAAGAGAGAAACTTGTAGTTTGGAACAAAATAAAAGAACGCTTTCTAGCTGAGGAGAAAAAAAAACCTCGACTTTTTTCACTTTTCACTGAAACACTGCAACTGTTCAAAATTTCATCTTCTAGAAAAGAATCCCACAGCACATAAAAAACATGAAAAAGTTTTCTGGGCCTTTCTGAACCCTTATTACGAAAGCACTTCTTCGGAGCCTGTGTCACTACTTCCTGTCCACAAAATAGGTTCCGGCCCTCTACGAGGCCTTTGAGGGGGCCCTACAAGTTTGTTGTCTTTGTCTCTCCAATTTTGTATTCGATTTTCAGAGAAATTTACATTTGAAACAGCACACGTCGTCATTTTCCCCAATCTTCTTTTCTTTCTCACTCCACTTGTTCTTTTTCCTCGTGGAAAGGGGTGGAGAGAGGAAACCTCTTTTTTTATATTCAGGAGAGACGTATTTCGAATTTTTGAAACGAGACCTGGAAATCCGAAGAAACAATTCTAAAGAGTCTCCAAGCCATGCAATGGTTGTCCTTTTAAATCAAAATTCAAAGTGTTGGCAACAGTCGTTTTCGTTTATAAAATCGAATTTCTGTATCATATTTTTTTCACTGGCAGATTTTATTACTTGTACGACGAAATGTTATTTATTTATATATACAAGTATATTCAGGCGTATCGGTGTATAACACTCCTATGCTTTCAAACTGCATCTTTTAAATTTTAGCTATATTCGCCGTATAACGAAGGAAGAAACCAGAATTGTGTTTTTTTTTGTGCTGTTATATTCTGGAGTCATTTATTCAAACATTGTGCACTAGGCTTTTGTGAACAATGGTATATTTCTAGAACTAAAACTATTATGGGCAAGAAAAGAGGTATTAGAAAGTATTTGGAAGTTAAATGGTGAAAAAACTAGTAAAAGCTCTAGAAATAGGGGGTAGTAAAAGCATGGAAGGGGAAATTAAACCTGGTATAATGCAAAAGTCATCTAAAAATGTAGCATATCCAACAATCTAAATGGGACGAAAGATGATTTATTTATGGATCAGAGTAACAATGTGATGGTGAGAAAATGAAATAGATTTAGACGATGTGCCTATAGACATAAGGGAAAATTAATATGAAGAATTTTTCATTTCATCTATTAGTTGAAGCTCGTAAGATATGTAATTTCCTTTAAATAAACAGTTTCTATACTTGTAGCAATCTACTTTTTTTATACCTCTGTCTGTTTATTTTTTAAAGATTTTATTTTTATATTTGGCGTAAAACACGCACCCGTAAATCTCTTTCTTATTTTTGGTATTTAAAGTAAGCACTATACACCGGATTATACGGTAGATACATTTGCATATTGGGAAGCCATTTTTTTCGATTACTATATCCTAAAAAAGTTGCCTTACAAAATGTAAAAAGGGAAAAAAAAAAGAAAATTATATATATAAAATATACTTTTTGCTCGTGCAACTCACTTACAGTTTTGAGAAATGAATAAACGTCGCTTATTTTTTTCAATATTTTTTTTTATTTATTTAACTTACCAATGTGTTATAATACTATTGTTCTAAACGTGAAGTTTAGGACGTAAGAAGAAAGAAAATTTTGAATTAATGCGATTATATATACCACATTAACATCTCTTACGATTGACTGAAAGTTAAAAGAAATTGATTCCATAGCAACCAGTAATGCCAACGAGTAATTACTTGAAAGAAAAAAGAGGTACCAAAAAAATAACGTGGACCGTGTTAGTCATACTGTGATTTTCAATATATTATGTCGTGTATCTTTTTCTCAAAAGTCTAACTTCAAATATCCTTTTCTTCAATAAAAGAAAGTGAAAAGGAAAACTGTTTCATAATTATGAATCTTCGCTTAATAAAGTTAAAAAAGATAAAGAGGAATAAGTTAGTCAAATATTGTCAACTTTGCACAGAAAAAATCTAGCTTTTTGCATGAACAACAATTTGTTTCTTGGAAGAATGAAAGTTAAGGGTGTGAAAAAGTTAAATATGCTACCATTTTAAAAATCCACGACATCCTTTTCAAATCAAGAGGTGATTGGTATAATAATCTTTTTCAATACGAACGAAAGCTTAATTCTAGAATTTATATATATCCTTCATTCAAAAACAGTATTTTGGGATAGAACATCGTGAAATACGTAGCGATACGCGCCTGTAACAATATATTGTTAAAAAACTTGCTTGTTCTTTACAAAATCAAAATGATCGTCTGATAATCATGTGGTATAAAAACTCAATATATTTTTTCTTCCCATTAATTCAAATTTAACTTATTTTAAATGCAAATATTTACATTCCGTGTTGATTTTTGATGACTTATCCACAGGGGACCCATAAAAACAGCTACCAGGGTGGCTTTTACGGTAATCAGATTCGGGCGAGGAAATGAAACCGGGAAAAAAATAATAAGAACGACTCTGGGTGGATAAAGATCCCCACCCTTTATCGATCTTAGTGTGCTTTTCTGATAAAAGGGGAAGTGCAACGTAATGCAATTACAGCGTGGAGCACTCACTCTTCCCGTCAACAACCATCGAGAGCGCCATTTAGGAAGCTTTCGCGGTTCACAGTTAACGAACTTTTAACCTAATCTCTCTCTTGTGCTCGCGGGAGACTTAAGTTTTTCTGGAGATATAATTTATAATATACTTCGTAAACAAAAACAGTGCGGGGGGAGAGAATTTAGGCAGCAAAAAAAAAATTGGATATTTGTTAGATAGAATTTTCAAATCCTGAATATTTTTTTCGGACGCGCTTAAAAAATATGAAATGTATATGAATAAAGAATATTTTTTTTTGTTGTAACACTTTTGTCGATCGCCTTAGAAGTTCTCTAAACTACTTCTGTTGTTTCTCTGCTACTTTTGTTTAGATAAAATAACAGAGTTTTCTTGATGTATCTAAATAAATCAGAATTCAATGATTCGTTTCTTTTTTTATTTTATCTAAAGCTTCATTTTAGAATACCAAAATTTGAAATAAACTTAAATCAATTATTTTTAAATAATCTTATCTCTTCTGAAGTATTTATAAAACAAATATAGGATAAAAAAAGGTTTAAATATCTAAGGAATAATAAAGAAGTATGCTCTCTAATGTGTGTTTTTAAAAATATTCCTGTCAATTTTATACTTACATCTTTTTCTCTTTCTTTTCAGGTGAGTCAAATGAAGCCTTGTTTTTTCATGTAACTGATATATTTAACACTGGTAAGAATTTCAATTAATTATATTTTGAATGCTTTGTGCACAAGAATAGGCAACATATGGTTAATTTAAATTTTCTTATGTTTTATTGGGAATTATTTTGCGAAGCATTAACAGATTTTTTAAATTAAATGTATAGTTTGTTTAATCATTATAGCAAGAATTCTAAGCAGTAACCAATGCATTTTTAACATTTATAAGTAATTAATATTAAACATACTTAAAAATAAAACTATAAAATTATCTAAATTGTAAAATAAAATTTTTGTAGCTTATTTATTTATTATTGAAACTAATACGTAACTCATTTCAAAAAATTTTATTCTATAACTCATTGACATTAACATAATTTTTTTCTAAAGAAACAAGTATATGAAATTTTTTATGACATAAGGAGCTACTTATACAGAATCTATTTACATACGTTTTAAGAATAATATAAGTTTCACATTCACTTTAACTGAATTAAACTGAAAGTTTAACATACATCCTTTCGATGCTAGAAATGATTTTATAACCAATTCATTAAAAAAATGGGAAATTCTTAGGGTACTTAAAACATAACGCACATATTTCAATTCAAATACATCACAAGTTTTGTGACTATTTTTACTGTAAAATTTTAGGAATTCGATTGGAAAAATAGAGAGACTTAATGGGAAGTTAATGTAAGTGTTTCTGAATACTCTCATGGTAATAATCAATACAATATGGTTAAACCCCATGCTTATATACAAGATTCACTCAAATGAAACCTGGTCAGTGCGTCTAAATTTACATTACACATAAGGTGTCACCACGTAACTGCGTGAATGGTGGCACCATCTATCGGCAGAGATACTGACG